>AP025064.1:6789167-6856552 GCA_036186865.1 Eustoma russellianum | reverse complement strand
TTTTTTTTTTTTTTTTTTTTTTTTTTCTGTTACCCTTGGAAATTATTTTACTACTTAATAACGTTTGATGGAATCTCTTCACACTTCCATTTATAGTGGATTAACGTTTGTAGGAAAGGACATTGTTGCTGTAGATAGCCCCTTTGGACGTTTAGGTCTGACGGTATGCTATGATTTGAGATTCCCAGAACTTTATCAGCATCTAAGGTTCCATCTCGGTGCACAGGTAAATCTCCTTTATTTGACAGTGCCCATTTTTATGGTTCAATCATCATGCTGTCTGCCTGCAGGTCTTATTGGTCCCTTCTGCTTTCACGAAGCCAACAGGTCAAGCACACTGGGAGATTCTTCTTCGGGCTCGTGCAATTGAAACCCAGTGTTACGTATGGAGTTCTTTATAACCTTCATGCTCTCATTTGCTTTCCCATTTGGCCATTTGTCAACTCTGCAAGATTGCTTCACTTCAGTAATTGGTTGATCCATTAGGGAAATTACTAGAAACTAAATATGATATGCAAATCCTGAAGAAACTTGCCGTTAAATAACTGTGATGATCTCCTGATATTATGCATTATGTTCTTCTATCTGTTTAATTAAATCTGTACACGATTTAAGATTTTCTTCTGTCCTTGTTACTCTTAAGTTTCATCCAGTGCAGGTTGTTTCCTCAGCACATATCCGTCCATTTCTACAACATATATACTGATTAGCATTCTAATTATCCAGGTAATAGCTGCCACACAAGCAGGAGAACATAATGACAAAAGGGAGAGCTATGGCGATGCACTGATAATTGATCCATGGGGTACAGTTGTTGGTCGGTTACCAGGTAAGGAACTTTCTCCAAGTTTCGTCGGTAGCATTTGCTTGGTTGCAGCTTTACTTGGCATTTGCTTGGTTGCAGCTTCACTCGCATCATGTTTCCATCTTATTATCAGTTCTGATTCCGGATTAGGTATAACAATAAGTGGTTTGTTCAGTTGGGCGAGAGGGGGCAGTTGTGATATGAATGCCCAGAAACCAACTCTATGAATGTTAAATGCAAGCTTTGCCATTCGTCCCATTTGACAATTCCAGTGAATATCTCATAGATAGAGAGTAGTTTATATCAGGCAGCTCTATGCAAATGCTAGAGTACTCTGCTAATTACAAAGAAGTGAGACTCTTTTCTTTTTGGGTTGTTTCAGTGGTGGTTGGGGTTGCTACTCCAGTTCTGATACTTTTATTTTGCGTATCTAAAACTAATGTGAACATTTTCTGTAGTTAGGTTGTTGGAACTTGTGCTTACATAAGGTGAGACTCATATCTACTTAAGACCTTAAAGTGGGTGGTGGTACCTCATCTTTATATAACCCAGATATTTTATCTCAAAGTGGACGATGTGAGACTATATTCTTAATACCCGCCCTCACGTGGCAACATGAGTATGTCATACACACGCGACTTAGAACCCACCCTCAATCACAAACCATAAGCCAGAAATGAACATTTGGACTTGGGTGAGGGGAGACAATAAATGGTCAACCATGGGTTAACCAAGATGTGAGTCCACATTTTAAACTCGCTCTCATGCCATGTTGAATCTTGGAATTACATGAGGTGAGGTCCATATCCACTCAAAACCTTGTCAATGGGTGGTGGTACCTCATCCTGATATAACTCATGTATTCTATCTCAAAGTGAGCGATATAATACTATATTCTCAATACATGTATCCTTAACTATGTCTGAGTGGCTTGGGTTCTAAGTAATATGATTTTCCTTGACCTTAGTTTGAAAGTCCCCCCCCACCCCCCCCCCCCCCCTATTAGTGTCAATTTGTATCAACCATTTTCATCTGCTTGTGACAGATCGCTTGTCCACCGGTATTGCTGTTGCAGACATCGACTTCGCGTTGATTGATTCAGTTAGATCCAAAATGCCAGTAGTTCAGGTAAACACGTGTAGATATCTTGCTATATTAGCTGCAACGTTCTGGCGCAAGCAGTTGATCGACATAACTTGACGCATCATTATGGGTCATCAGGGTGTTTCTAACACATATGTATCGATGTGTACATCCGACCCCCATACCCCGCCATAGGCGGAAGCCTCTAAGGCAATGGGTAATGTTGTTGTTGTTGTTCTGGCGCCTCAGAACAAACACATTCGTTTCGAAAGTTTGCGTTAACTCGTGATGAGATTTCTTTCAGCACCGAAAGCCCGTTGAGTTCTGGAAATCGGCATCCTGAGGTTGAACAGATCTACCTTCAGCTTGGAGGAACTTTGAACTCCTGAATAGTGTGTTCATGAGTATGGTTTTAGAGAGAATGTAATCATATCCACTTTTCAAGAGAATAATTATATCTGTTTTAGTTCTTGTTTTCTCTGCATGTAAATGGTTTCATTTCCATCTGCGTATCTGACGGTTCATCAAAATGCACTGTTGAGATAGATTTTGAAACAATTGATTAACGGATGATCATTCTGAAAAAAATAAAAAAGCTTTCCCGGTGCACTAGTGATGCGTGCTCGTGGCAAAAGATCGGACCTTTTCTCGTTCTAACGCATCTTCCATAAGAAGCCTTGTGCGATGACAAGAACGGTTCACGAAAAATCATCCTTGGCCGTGTGCTTCTCGTTTGGACTGAGCAATATCTACCTCTTTGAAGCTTGTTTGTGATCCAAGAATAGAAATCCACCCTTGGTACGTGTCTTCAAGACGATAAGATTCGATTATCCCACAACGTTTGCTCAAGACATTGATAGAGAACCCAGTTTTGATCCAAAATCAAAGAAAAACGCAAGGAGAACCCTTGCAAACAGACTATGGCCTAAATTTGTATTTTGTCAATCAATTTTCTATGTTTTTACCATGTTACATATAGGCCTAAAAGAGATAAACTAGTTTACAAAAGCTAGGATAAGTCTTCTACTGAATTTCTATCTTCTATCTCCTCAGCATAAGATCAATCTTGCATGCGATGTCTCAGTTATCTGAGGCCGAATTTGTCGATGAGGTCTTCTAGAAAGTTGTAGCTCCGGATGTGTAGTTTCCAAAACATTTTGAATCACCTCAAAATGACGTCGGATGAATAAGTTATGGCCAAAATACTCAGACATGGTCATCGAGTGAAAAACCCTACATTTTACGCGTTTCCCCAAATTTGGAAATCCTATTTTCCTATCTTTTCACAAATTTTTTAATGTTTAAAAAAACTTAAAAACCTATAAAATGACCATAAATACTTTACAAAAAAAAAAATACAAGCCATTAAGACTGAAAATTAGGCCATGCAAGACCTTCTACGCACAATCGAAACGTCAGCATGCCTAGATGTTGCAGTCAGTCCTCCCTTCATCTTATGCTCTTTTTTCTTCATCAAAATTGATTTTGAACAGTGGAGCACAACGTCCAAATAGAAGACATATAGATAGTTGGAGAGGGAGGAAGTATGTCCGAGGAAGTTTATAAAAAAAAACTATACAGTTAGACTACACATTCGATATTAGCAAAACTGTTACCAAGATTACACCCTAATGGGCACGTTGTAGCGCCCCGCTCCCGAGACCTAGCATCGGGAACGGTGCACCCGCCGTATCTCGCTGAGGAGAATACAAAGCGTCGAATCAATTTCCAACATGTCCAAAAAGACGTAGAAATTTTTCTCGCGGAAACGAAATACAATAACATAAAATTTTCTTGCTAAATAAAATTCATTAATACAATAATAACCAATCCTGACAATAATATAAGTCTGAAAAACCTAACAAGGTAATGTCTGATGAGATCCCAATGAAATAAAGACAAAAAGTCGTAAGGTCTCCTAATATCCTAAGCGCGACCATCAGTCTGCCCACTCCACTGTATCAGCCCCGTCCTCAACAAAGACGTAGTCATGAGTCTCTTCCTGCTCACCTGGTGGGGGGGAAGTAGGGGTGAGTGACTGGGAAATCACTCAGTAGGCACCTACCTCCAAGTAATACAAGACAAACATCCAAAAATGATAAAACACATAGCACATAACACATAATGTCACATACGCATGCAAAAGAATGCGGAAAAGTAAATAACACATAATATCACATAAGCATGCAAAGACTGCGGAAAGGTAAATCACTCCAGATATATAGAATGCGCAACAACATGATGCATGTCCCACTATGCATGTCACACGTAACAAAGTCATGTCACGCAGGATGCCAATATCAATACCGTGCAATGCATGAACCCGGGTCCTATTGAGTGGCTGCAGGTCGTACACCCCACAGTCACCATACTGAGTGTGCGTGGCCGCGCCTTCGCACACCATCCTGAGTGTCGTGGCCCCGCCACTGTACACCATCCTGAGTGTCGTGGCCCCGCCACCGTACACCATCCTGAGCGCCCGTGACCCGTACGTCACGACCCGCCATGAATGCAATGCACGTGCCATGAATGCAAAAAAACACAATCGCCTGAGGCCCCTGGCCCATCCTCACTATCCTCCGTCACTCAATTCCAGGTTCACTTATTATCCGGACGCTGACTCAACCTTGTTCGGTATCAAATCCACTTTTCCACGTCATGTATACCTTTATCGTGTCTTTTCTATATTTTTCCTCATTTTTCCCTTATTTATATCTATTTATTACCTAATTATCTGAATTAAATAATTTATCATAATTACTGAAATTTAATGAAAATAATTTAATTTTCACATTTTCTAATTTCTGGGATTATTCATAATTTTTTGATATTTATTTGTAATTTTCTTATAATTTTGTCATTTTAAATTAATTAAAACTCAATTTCTAAAATTTCAGAAATTCCAGAAATTAAATTTACCAATTAATTGGCAATTGGGCTGACCCCTTTTTGCCAGCCCTGGTCCGCGCTCCATCATGGTCGGCCCGCCAGGGGTCCGGCCTGCACTTCCCCCTATTTTTTTTATTCAATTTGCTTATTGGGCCGGCCAGCAGCTGGCCCGGTCCGTTGGCCATTCGGCCCGGTCCGCTAAGCTCAACCATCCCTTTTTTTTAAAACATGACAGAATTGGGCCAGGACTGCTGCAGAAGCAGCGGCCCGCTAAGACCAGCCTGGCCCTCATCAGGCCTTCGCCCCTTTGCTTCCAGCCAGGGCCTTCGCCCCTTTGCTTCCAGTCAGGGCCTTTGTCCCTTTTTTTTGTCTTTTTTTCTTTGTTAATGCACCAATTCCAGCGGCTGGGACTTCCAGGAGTGCTTGCAACCGCTGTGTGCGCGTGCAGGCCACGCGTGGCCGCTTCCGGCGGCGCGTGCGGCACACCGGCGGTCTCCGGCGACCGTTTTTCGACCCCGATCTATCTTTTCACTTATTTCCAGTCTATGGGAACCTATTCTAAGGTCAAAACAAAATAAAAATCTCCAATCCTGCAAGAGTTTTACTATTTTGATTATCAAATTTTTCCCTAAAATCAAATTCTTATTTTTTTTTTGATTATCAAATTTTTCCCTAAAATCAAATAAAACCACGCATCTCAGTATAGCGTTCCACACAGTCCAAATTTCATGCTTTTCACAGATTGAACGAAATGCCATGGAATTCAACAGTTAAAACAACAAGAACACATTCAACAATTAAAACAACAAAAAAACACACATAAAATACCACTAGAGCATGCTTGAATTTGTACCAATTGAAGGGGGAAAAGGAACCTACCTGATTGACGATCAATCCTACGACTATACGGAGTAGTGTATCAACCGGAATGCCCTGCTTCTTTCTATTTTACTTCTCTCTTCTCTCTTTCCTCCCTTCTTCCTTCTCTTCTCCTTGCCGTTCGCCTGCTCCCTCAATTTCTCTCTCTCTTTTTTTCCCTCCTAAACGATGCCTCACTCTTGGCATTTAACGATGAGTTGCTAATTTTTAGGGGGAGTCGGTTACTCTCCCATTATCCCATTAATTAGATTTTTTTTTAAATTCCTTAATCCTTATCCTTTTAAATCTTATTACTATTATCTTTTAAATTTCCTTAATTCCCTTTTTATTATTATTATCTTTTCTATTTTTTTCAGTCGGTTATCACATCCTACCCACCTTACAAAAGTTTCGTCCCCGAAACTTAACGTAACCTAATCATACAGACTAAGGGGCTTGATGTACCTTAATCAAAGAGTTCTGGATAGCGTTCGTGCATCTGATCCTCCAGCTCCCAAGTCGCTTCATTTTCCTTATGATTGCTCCACTGCACCTTGACGTACGGAATGACTCTTCTTCTCAGTTCTTGATCCTTACGATCCAGGATCCGAACAGGAGTCTCTTCGTATGATGTGTCTGGTCTGATCCTCAAGGGTGGTGCATCTAGTACGTGACTCGGGTCTGGGACGTATTTTCTCAACTGAGAAACATGAAAGACATTGTGCACTTGAGCTAACGCCGGGGATAATGCCAAACGGTAAGCTAACGAACCAACCCTTTCGAGCACCTCATAAGGTCCAATGTACCGAGGCCTCAACTTACCCTTCAGTCCAAATCTCGTAACACCCTTCATAGGCGATACTCTCAAGTAAACCTTTTCTCCAACATCAAACTTCAACGGACGCCTCTTCGAGTCAACCCAGCTCTTATTCTATCTTGAGCAACCTTAAGCCTTTCCCGAATCAACTTAACCTTCTTCTTGGTTTGCTCAACCAACTCTGGACCAGTGATAGCGCGCTCTCCAACTTCATCCCAAAGGATAGGGGATCTGCACTTACGACCATAGAGTGCCTCAAATGGTGTCATGCCGATGGCGCTGTGATGACTGTTGTTGTAGGAGAACTCAATCAACTTGATCATACTATCCCAGTTCCCCCTGAAGTCAATGGCGCAAGCTCTTAACATATCTTCCAACGTCTGTATGGTCCTCTCTGACTGTCCATCTGTCTGCGGATGAAACGCAGTACTTAATCGTAACTCGGTCCCCATTCTCTTCTGACATGCTGACCAGAACTTGGAAGTGAACTTCGAGTCACGGTCGGAGACAATACTGACTGGAACGCCATGTAACGTGATGATGTTGTCGATGTAGAGTGTAACCAACCTCTCTAGAGCCACATCATTTGGTACTGGTAGGAAATGAGCGGACTTAGTCAATCGGTCCACGATCACCCAGATCATGTCATTGCCATTTCTTGTCCTCGGGAGACCCATCACAAAATCCATAGTTACATGCTCTCACTTCCACTCAGGAATCTCCAACGGCATCAACAACCCTCCTGGTCTCTGGTGTTCCGCCTTGACCTGCTGACATACTAGACACCTCTCAACAAATTCAGCTATATGTCTCTTCATACCGCTCCACCAGTAATGCTTCTTCAGGTCGTTATACATCTTGGTAGCACCCAGATGAATTGACAACTTCGAGTTATGTGCCTCCTTCAATACCGTTCGTCTGAGATCCTCAACCTCCGGTACGCACAGTCTCCCCTGGAACCACATACTGCCATCGTCATGGATCTGGAACCCGTCAACTTGACTCGTCATCATTCTCTCCCGTAGCTCACTAAGGGTTACATCTCCCTTTTGCGCCTTTTTGATCTGCTCAATCAAAGATGGAGTGATAATCAACGCCGCTAGAACACTCGCTGTGGAGTCCACAATGTCAAGATCCAACTCCGCCATATCTCTCTCCAACGGCGTCTCTCTGGCATGACTAGATTTTCTACTCAGAGCATCTGCGACTCGGTTCGCCTTTCCCGGATGGTAGCTAATAGTCAAATCGTAGTCCTTTAAAAGCTCAAGCCATCGCCTCTGACGCATGTTCAGCTCTTTCTGGGTGAATAAATACTTTAAACTTTTATGATCCGTGAATACTTCGCACTTCACTCCATAAAGATAATGACGCCAAATCTTAAGTGCAAAAACTACTGCAGCTAACTCCAGGTCATGCGTCGGATAATTCTGCTCGTATGGTTTCAATTGTCTTGAAGCATACGCGATGACCCTCCCATTTTGCATGAGGACACATCCTGCAAAGAAACAGTTAGGCCACCGTTGTAATGCGTATAATTCAACTCTGGAAACATATACATTACCTAATCCGTTCTTCGATGCATCGCTATATATGACAAACCCTTCTAAGCCTGAGGGTTGAGCAAGAATAGGGGCCGTCGTCAATCGTCTCTTAAGTTCTTCAAAACTCTGCTCGCATTCGGTGGTCCAGACAAACTTTGACTTTTTCTGAGTCAATCTGCTCAAAGGCACTGCTATCGATGAAAATCCTTCAACAAACTTCCGATAGTAGCCGGCCAAGCCCAGAAAACTCCTCACTTCGGTCACATTAGTCGGTCTAGGCCATTCAGTAATGGCCTCAACCATCTTGGGATCTACAGAAATTCCCTCTTCTGAGACCACGTGGCCCAAGAACGCAACACTCTTCAGCCAGAACTCGCACTTACTAAACTTAGCATATAACTTCTTCTTCCTAAGAACACCCAGAACCTCCCGCAGATGCTTTTCGTGGGATTCCTCATCCGGAGAATAGACTAATATATCATCGATAAAGACCACCACGAACTTATCGAGCTGATCTCTGAACACCGTATTCATCAGATCCATGAAGGCTGCGGGAGCATTAGTGAGGCCGAATGGCATCACCAAAAAATCATAGTGTCCATATCTAGTGCGAAAGGCAGTCTTTGCTACGTCCTCGGCTTTTATCCTCAATTGATGGTATCCAGATCGAAGATCAATTTTGGAGAATACTTTAGCGCCCTGAAGAATACCAATGTTGCAAAATTAATTGGAGAATTAGTACTATGAATTGTGAGTTGTATTGACTAGTGAGGTACCTTTAACTGATCGAAGAGGTCCTCGATCCGAGGTAGAGGATATTTATTCTTGATAGTGATCTTATTAATCTCCCGATAATCAATGCAAAGCCTCATACTGCCGTCCTTCTTCTTCACAAACAAGACCGGGGCTCCCCAGGGTGAGACGCTGGGTCGGATGAACTTCTGGTCCAGTAACTCCTGCAGCTGCTCTTTCAGTTCCTTCAGTTCAGCCGGAGCCATTCTGTATGGTGCCTTCGATATTGGCTCAGCACCGGGTAGTAAATTAATCTCAAACTCTACCTCCCGACTGGGCGGTAGTCCTGGCAGCTCATCGGGAAATACATCTTTATACTCACTCATCACTGGTATTGATTCTATCAAGGGTAACTCTTTCTCTGCGCCAATAGCATATACAAGAAAACATTGATTACCTTTTCTCAACGCCTTGTGCGCCTGCGGCATCTTCCTGAAGTTCGAGTTCATAGAGGTACGCAGGTTAGTCACAAATAAAGTAAATAGTTTTTTGCGGGGTAAAGAAGTAATTAATAAGAAAAGCTCTCCATCGGCACACACCTCCCTTAACCCGATCATAACTTAGGTCTACTTCATTTATTAGGGGTGTACTAGTTGTTTTTAGGGAAAGATCATCACTTATGTCTAGGTGATCTAGTTAATCCTGCGTTTCCGAGGCGGATCTGAAGCCTCGGCTCTGATACCACCTGTAGCGCCCCGCTCCCGAGACCTAGCATTGGGAACGGTGCACCCGCCGTATCTCGCTGAGGAGAATACAAAGCATCGAATCAATTTCCAACATGTCCAAAAAGACGTAGAAATTTTTCTCGCGGAAACGAAATACAATAACATAAAATTTTCTTGCTAAATAAAATTCCTTAATACAATAATAACCAATCCTGACAATAATATAAGTCTGAAAATCCTAACAAGGTAATGTCTGATGAGATCCCAATGAAATAAAGACAAAAAGTCGTAAGGTCTCCTTATATCCTAAGCGCGACCATCAGTCTGTCCACTCCACTGTATCAGCCCCGTCCTCAACAAAGACGTAGTCATGAGTCTCTTCCTGCTCACCTGGTGGGGGGGGGGGGGAGTAGGGGTGAGTGACTGGGAAATCACTCAGTAGGCACCTGCCTCCAAGTAATACAAGACAAACATCCAAAAATGATAAAACACATAGCACATAACACATAATGTCACATACGCATGCAAAAGAATGCGGAAAAGTAAATAACACATAATATCACATAAGCATGCAAAGACTGCGGAAAGGTAAATCACTCCAGATATATAGAATGCGCAACAACATGATGCATGTCCCACTATGCATGTCACACGCAACAAAGTCATGTCACGCAGGATGCCAATATCCATACCATGCAATGCATGAACCCGGGTCCTACTGAGTGGCTGCAGGTCGTACACCCGACAGTCACCATACTGAGTGTGCGTGGCCGCGCCTTCGCACACCATCCTGAGTGTCGTGGCCCCGCCACTGTACACCATCCTGAGTGTCGTGGCCCCGCCACCGTACACCATCCTGAGCGCCCGTGACCCGTACGTCACGACCCGCCATCAATGCAATGCACGTGCCATGAATGCAAAAAAACACAATCGCCTGAGGCACCTGGCCCATCCTCACTATCCTCCGTCACTCAATTCCAGGTTCACTTATTATCCGGACGCTGACTCAACCTTGTTCGGTATCAAATCCACTTTTCCACGTCATGTATACCTTTATCGTGCATTTTCTATATTTTTCCCCATTTTTCCCTTATTTATATCTATTTATTACCTAATTATCTGAATTAAATAATTTATCATAATTACTGAAATTTAATGAAAATAATTTAATTTTAACATTTTCTAATTTCTGGGAATATTCATAATTTTTTGATATTTATTTGTAATTTTCTTATAATTTTGTCATTTTAAATTAATTAAAACTCAATTTCTAAAATTTCAGAAATTCCAGAAATTAAATTTACCAATTAATTGGCAATTGGGCTGACCCCTTTTTGCCAGCCCTGGTCCGCGCTCCATCATGGTCGGCCCGCCAGGGGTCCGGCCTGCACTTCCCCCTATTTTTTTATTCAATTTGCTTATTGGGCCGGTCAGCAGCTGGTCCGGTCCGTTGGCCATTCGGCCCGGTCCGCTAAGCTCAACCATCCTTTTTTTTTAAAACATGACAGAATTGGGCCAGGACTGCTGCAGAAGCAGCGGCCCGCTAAGACCAGCCTGGCCCTCATCAGGCCTTCGCCCCTTTGCTTCCAGCCAGGGCCTTCGCCCCTTTGCTTCCAGTCAGGGCCTTCGCCCCTTTTTTTGTCTTTTTTTTGTTAATGCACCAATTCCAGCGGCTGGGACTTCCAGGAGTGCTTGCAACCGCTGTGTGCGCGTGCAGGCCACGCGCGGCCGCTTCCGGCGGCGCGTGCGGCACACCGGCGGTCTCCGGCGACCGTTTTTCGACCCCGATCTATCTTTTCACTTATTTCCAGTCTATGGGAACCTATTCTAAGGTCAAAACAAAATGAAAAATCTCCAATCCTGCAAGAGTTTTACTATTTTGATTATCAAATTTTTCCCTAAAATCAAATTCTTATTTTTTTTTTGATTATCAAATTTTTCCCTAAAATCAAATAAAACCACGCATCTCAGTATAGCGTTCCACACAGTCCAAATTTCATGCTTTTCACAGATTGAACGAAATGCCATGGAATTCAACAGTTAAAACAACAAGAACACATTCAACAATTAAAACAACAAAAAAACACACATAAAATACCACTAGAGCATGCTTGAATTTGTACCAATTGAAGGGGGAAAAGGAACCTACCTGATTGACGATCAATCCTACGACTATACGGAGTAGTGTATCAACCGGAATGCCCTGCTTCTTTCTATTTTCCTTCTCTCTTCTCTCTTTCCTCCCTTCTTCCTTCTCTTCTCCTTGCCGTTCGCCTGCTCCCTCAATTTCTCTCTCTTTTTTTCCCTCCTAAACGATGCCTCACTCTTGGCATTTAACGATGAGTTGCTAATTTTTAAGGGGAGTCGGTTACTCTCCCATTATCCCATTAATTAGGTTTTTTTATTTAAATTCCTTAATCCTTATCCTTTTAAATCTTATTACTATTATCTTTTAAATTTCCTTAATTCCCTTTTTATTATTATTATCTTTTCTATTTTTTTTATTCGGTTATCACACACGTGCCTTCCATATCATGGCATGACATCGGCTACATACCTGTCCAAGTAAAGGGAAGTGAATTCAACGCCAAATAAGTCAATAAAATAAATTCGACAAAACAGACAAACAAATGGAAAAAGTGGCAAATTGGTTGACATGCCACATGCAATAAGTTATCAGTAGCAGTTAAACATTTTTGACCGGCCAAAACAAAAACAGACAAACATTTTCCTGTCAAGATATTTTAGAGATTGATATATTATAATTACGGTTTTCAAATGTATACATAAAAATTAAACGTAAACTAAAATAACTGTCAACTTTTAATTTTTTGTATATACTGTGAGCATTGATCTTGGAGACGTTCTATAGGTCGATCTCTAGATACCATAAACATATAGGACATTCTCTATAGGCCATTCTATGGTCATCAGAGAACGCCTTTAAAAATTTGCCATTCTTATGGTCATTATGGTCATTAAGAGGGTCGTTAAAAACGTACATGTATAATAGTGTCTGACTTTATAACATATAATAACCATCCATCCTAGTGTTAAGTTATCACTTGTATGGAAATCAACTTATCTGTCACCATATTTTAAAGATTATTATACTGTACTTATGGCTGCCAAAAATATACATAAAACGAAAACATAAACTGAAACAATCATCAACTTCTCATTTACCATATATATGGTATAATTGGATCCATAATAAACGTCGAAGAGGATCCATAGTACAATTTTTGGTGTTGTGTTGTCGCATCTGGGATAATGAGCCTAAAATATTTGGGAGCCATTCTTAGGCCATTTCTTTTGTTATCATAGAACGAACCTAAGGTCATTCTACATATTATAATCTGGATACTGTAAAAACAATTCTCTAAGTTTTGAAATACAGCCGGAGTTAATGCACGTCTTTTGATTAGGTGTAAACTTAGAAAAATGTTCATTTAATGTAGGGCTGTAAATGAACCAAGTCGTTCGGTTGTTCGGCTCGTTTGTTCGAGCTCGAGCTCGGTTCAGATAAAAGGTTAATGAACAGAACTTGAACACCTTTTTCTGTTCGAGCTCGGTAAGTGGCACCGTTCGTTTAAGGTGTTCGGCTCGTTAATGTTATTCGTGAGTTAAACGAACCAAGCTTGAACAAGTAAATATTAGCTCGGCTCGTTCGCTAAGTTAAATGAACAGAACTTGAACAACACAATGCTCGGCTCGTTCGGCTCGTTTACCGCCTAATTTAATGTATGACATTGAAAGTCTGAAAAAGAAAGGTGCGGTTTGTGCAATTTAAGTTCTCCTTCCTATAGTTACACACAATTTATCCTAAAATCTATCGCGTATATATTAATGTATGTATTTTCGTGATTACGGTATCAACAACCTCAAGCACTTTTCTCAAGTTTGACTCATCAAGCAACATAAAATTTTTAAACCAAATTTTGTCGTGACGTGATCACGTCAATCGAGGAAATAAAATATATTAGTTTTATTTTTTTTTAAAAACCCCACGTTTATCAGGTTTATAAGTAATAATCATGATTTAAACCATTGTTTGAGTTATCATGATTAAAGCATTTTTTTTTTTGCTACAGGTATATTCATACTGCACTAGCTAAACACTTTAACTAAATGACATTGCCTTTTTTACTTCACAGATGGCTAATAACTCTCCACTGGATAAAGAGATAATAGTAGATACTATATCACAATCACAACCATACCCACTGATATCCAACGAAAGCAAAAGCTATTGCTAGGGTCGGGGGAAGATGATAAGCAGGCAAACAATACCTCCTTCACAAAGGATAGAGACATAAAGTAGATACTATAAGTAAACCAAAACTCACTTTCCAATCACTCTAAACAAAAAGCACAAAAAGACAGTTAAATTCAGAACCAAGTCTCTCTTCCTAAACAGCAATCACTAATCAAAGAAAGGCAAATCTGTACAACAAAGAATAAAAGAAAACTATGTATGTAAAGAAGACAACTTAGCAAGAGCGCCAGCAGGAGCAAACCTGTACAACTTCGTTCGCTAGTAGTCAATCACTTCACCAGGAATTTGTCAACTGAATCTGGACTACCAAGCAGATCAAATGGTCTGCCTAATGCATCTTTAAGGATTGCTATCTGGCCTTCTTTATATAGTACGTCTTCGTCGAGCACTTCTATCTTTTTCTTCAGCTGGTTAACCTCAGAAGTCAATAGCATGTTCTCTTCACTGTACTTCTTGACCTCCTCCCACATAAGATCTCTCTCTTCTGAAACCTTTGGTAGAATGCCCTTTAGGATATTTAATTCTTTTGCGCAGTCTTGCAGCTGATTCTGAACCTGATTTTTGTGCTCATCCTTTCTTATCATCTGCCAGGCAGAGGTAAAATAAATGTTAGTATAGGTAAATACATGGATCTTTAACCAAAGCCTGAACCTGGACCAGTTAAATTCAACATCAGCATAAAAGTGGATACAACATTACCCATTGCCTTAGAGACTCCCGCCGATGACAGGATATAGAGAAGTTGGATGTACGCAACCATACCCATGTATTAGAAACGCACAGAGGTTGTTTCTCGATGACCCATAATGAAAATGCGTCAAACTGTGTTGATCATCTGATACTTCACAATATAAGAAGTTATGACAAACAAGTAAGACAACAAGAAACCAAGAATCTTCAATTGTGTGTTGGAGCTAATTGAGGTTCTCTAAAGATTGTTTCAAGAACTCTCTTATCAATTGCAATAGCTAGCTACATTCAAAAGGGAAAGCCAAGTACATACAACTAAAAAAGCCATACCCTCTCTCTTATACAGTTCAAAACTAGGAATCAACCACCCACTCAGTCTCTGTAACATCTAAATATCATCCATGAAGCAGCAAAACATCTCATTTGCAACCACTACACAATCTGCATACCCCATCCTTCATCAAAACGATCTCTGAAATCCAGTCATGACAAACAAATAGACAACCAAAAACGTAATGAAAGCTTCAAGCGTCAAGAGCTGACGGAAAAAAATACTATTACGGAGGTCCACCGTTAGCCATGTAGTTTTTTACAGCCTCCACACAGTTCTAATATGCAGTTGGAACAAACACGTACTCCCATTTTCCAAATTCAGATGTTAGTAGAATTCATTTTGCAGGACTCCACACTAGAGAACGCATGCTTTCCTTAACATTCAGAAACATCCACATACCTAGGGAAAATCTTTGTTGTTGGCAATATCAACATCCAGTTTCAATTGCAGTTAAAAGATGGGATGCAACTTGCATTTCTATTGCTTCCTTTCAGCAATACACAGGCAACAATTCACAATACTTCGATTAACCTAAAACCTATCAAATTTAAAACTTACTCCCAAGCCAATCCTCAAATCCACTGCACCCCACCCCACTCTTCCCCCTCCCCGCCAAGTATCTCTGTCTCTCTGTTAAATGTTGGTTTTTAGCCATATATCCATCTCTGGCTCAACATATTTATTTAAATGTCAATGAATTATGAAATAGTGATCTCTCAAAGTCCCAGGATAACGGCTTCAAGTTAAGTCCTCTTCAAGGCAGCTGAACCTTCTTTATGAAACCATTCCTAAGATCCACATTAAGCCCGAAAAATTCATGATACAATTATCTTTTGGAGGGAGGTAGGGGCTGAGGAGGGAATAAACAGCAGCAAAATGCAAGTCCTTGAACATGCAACTTCTTTTAGTCAAACACAGGTGTACAGGAATCTCTTTAACAAATTTCATTCTATAGACATAAGAGAAGACATGGAAAATAGCCATTGAAAACCAAAAATGCAAGAACAAAAAAGGGTGTCAGCATCCAGAGCGAAAGATGACAGACAGTAGGCTTACCTGAAGTTCAAGATCTTTCATTCTGTGTGTTAGGCAAGAAACTGTATCCAGAGCACTTTGCACTTCAGCCTTGAGAATATCATTGCCCCTAACAGCAGCCACAACTTCAGCTTGGAGTTGCTCGATGTCCAACTCCTTAGAACAAAGCTTCTCCCGCAATAAAGTTGTCAATAAAGTCTCTGCCCTTAGCTCTTGTTGCAACATATCCTAAATATCCCAAATCACATGCAGGAAATGAAAACAAGGAAAGAAGAGCCATTTAGACCTGAAATTGCAGAGGGTGGCAAACAATACAGAAGAAAAACACAAAAAAAAATATTGAATGAGAGAATGAGAATCAAAAACACGATCTAGTACTTTAAAGAACCAAACCTCCGATTTCTGTTGTGATTCCCAACTGACTGGGTGAGACTTTTCATTTGATCCCATGGATTTTTCGTGCAGAACAGTGGACACAACAGATAAACTCTTGGTTAAGCTTTCTACTCCTCGTCTGAAACTTTGAAGCTTGACTTCACATTCAACAAGGAACTGACTGCCCAAACCAATGGACGCCACAGCCACCCCGCTTTGGCTGAAATTCATTTTAATATACTCCAGTAGCTTAGTACAGAGATGGGTACTGTCTGCAAGGAAAGAAAGTCCTTGGTTTTGCAAAGAGCAAATACGATTCCACAATTCCTGATCTAACTTGAATGTTGAAAAACCTCCCTCCTTTCCTATGTCTTTAAGACGATGTAGTAGGTTTATATTTTCAAACCGTAAAGAGTCAACTTCAAGCCTATGAGATTCCACTTCCTTTCTTAACGCATGCTCCACTCCAGTCAACCGTATTTGCTCCTTTTGCAATTTCCTTATCTGGTTATCAGCATTTTCCATATCAGATTTTTTCTGAATCTCCTCACAAAGACATTGCAAACCATCAATGGTCTTCTCCTGTTCATTACAAGTCCTCTGCAGTCTCGTAATCAACCTACGCAAGTCTTTGCATTCCTTCAACTTGTCATCAAAGTTTCTCCTCATAAAGTCTCTTTCTTCTTCAGACACCTTAAATTTCTCGGTAATCTCAGACAAAGTCTGTTCCAGCTTCCTGTTTTTCTCACTTGCTTCCTCCATTTCAGAAGTAACACCTTCAAGTTGTTGCTCCATAGACGCAATCCTATTTTTGCTCTCTGTTTCCTTCTCCGCAAAGGAATGGACTTCCCTCTGCAATGAAACATTCTGTTCTGCAAGCTCCCTCACCCTCTCACGAAGTCTATGTTCTTCTGTTCTATATTTGTCAAGCTTAAGGGACCAGTCACTTGATCTTCTGTCTAATTCCTTCTCTAGTGCAGATTGTAGCTCATTCTTTTCCTTCTCCAGTCTTCGTGTCCTGGAATGTAATTCTGCTTTAGCAGCTTTAAGTTCTTCCCTCATTGACTTCCTATCAGCAATCCAATCCTTGAGCATAGATGTTATTTCATAAGCCATTTCCACTTTCTCCTCCTTATAGCCAATAACTGCACGATTCAGTGCCTGAAAACTTAGTTCACTATTCAATAGAAAATCTTCTTGCCCAAGCTCTTCTGAAAAGAGCATGGCCCGCCTCTCTGCATCCTTAAATTTTCTGAATAATGTTAGATCTGCACCATCTTCATGTTCAGTATCACTCATGACATCGGAATTATTTGAAGCATAACTATTTCTCCCCACAAATGCAGAACCTTCTACCAAGTGAGAGTTATCAACACCAGCATCAACGGTATAATCTTTTTCTCCAAATTCATTAAGGTTTCCTTTGGGACTTAAGTTCCCAGAATACACATCCTCCACAGTGATTGGCAACTCGCATTCAGGTTCTCTTGAACTTTTCTTGGCCAAAAAACTTGACTGTGAAAGCCTCTCAACCACATGTTTAGCTAGTTTTTGGGGAGATGTATTTCCAAGCCCATTATCACCCCAATCTTCTGGATTAAAATTAAACTGGGATGAGTTGATCTCTCTGAAAGACTGAACCTTTGGTTTCTGCTTCCCAAGATTGACTGGAGAACCAGTATTGATGTGCTGAACTACTGGGACCTGCCTTTGATGGTTATTCCCCTTTTCAATATGATTACGAGCAGGAAAGACATTTTTTTCTGAAATCTTATACTGCTGCTGTTCACAATCTATATAACGATCCACGACTCCACTGGAGACGTTACTGGAGCAGTAAGAAGAGCAATCTGATGAATCACACATCTCCCCGGGAAAAGAACCGGTGGACTTATCCTGTCTAAGTAGAATTTCAACCATAGGTGCTTCGAAGAATTTAGATCGCTGTTTCCTCTCAGGAATAGGAGAACGCCCCCTAGAATATAGTGTCAATCAGAACTTTCAGAAATGGACAAGAGACAGATTTTATGATTTGCATACAACAGATATGGTTCAGCAATTAATAAGACAACAGAAAGAAAAGTAAAGACAGGAAATTAGATGCATACCTTGATGTATTTGCCGTTGCCTGCGCAATTGAATTGTAATTGATGCCACGTGAAGAGCCATTTTGATCAAACAGATTACTTGCTCCAAACTCACCATCAAAGATAGCAGCAGACGAAGATGAACGACTCCTTCTGAGATGTGGAGCACTGTCAATGCCATAGTTTTCAGTACTTAGCTTCTTTGTAGCTTTGTTCCGGTCTTCAGATGGTTTTTCCCAATAGACTGGCTTATCAGTTGATTGTGGAGAAACTTGATTATCTCCACTATTGGAGTTGGATGATCTAAAAAAGAAAAGCTTCTTCATCTGTACTTCAGATCTTATCTACTATGGCGATCTTTATCATGAGAACTATTAACGAACCTGTGAAAAGCACAAAAACCAAATGTAAGCATGGAAGTTATAGAACAGGCGGCAAATGACTATCATAAGTTAGAGCTATTGTACATCAAAAGAAGATGGCAAAAGAAATCGTTTAGACGAGGAATCCTCCATTTACATGACTATTATATGTTACATAGATTCAACACAAGTAGAATTAAATTGCAAGATTTTTCAGTATTCTACACTATGCCATCTTTAGAAAGAATAAACCACTGTGCTTTATGGATCATGATTAGCAAAAACACTAGGGAAACAAGCTCCAATTATTGAAAGCCCTAACCCGTTGAAGTCTAGTAAAACGCTACCATTTTCCCTTTTGATGATCAAACCCAATACATATCCTCCATTCGTTCCAGATAAAATATCCCATTTGACAAAGAAAACACAATCCCCTCATCCCACCAAAAGAAAAAGCGCAAAAAGGTAGAAGACAATTCAAGGCCTTTTGCATGAAGAAAGCAGATCAGAACGCAATAAAAGTGTTTGTTTAAATAATCCTTGAGGACTCCATCAACTCACAATCAACAAGAATGATAAATTCAGCCAGTTTCTGATAATTAAGAAGCCCAAACTTTCTCTCAAAAAAGAATGGAAATGCAGCAGGACTCGATCAAAGAAAATGACCGTTGGAGAGAGCCACTTGAGTATTTATAATATCACCAAAAACAGAGCGACAGTGGAAGAAGAGTATGAAACACTAAAAAAATATTATTGAAGTAATAAAACATTTAAAGAATTCCGCCAGACAAAAAAAAATAAATACATCCCATATAGAATAATTCCCAAAACCCAGTTCAAGAAGACCTCAAAATTCAAAACCAAAAACATCCCACAAAACAAAAAAGAATATCTGATTATGATATCCCCCTACTTACTCACTCCAGTACACAGAGAGCTGAACCCAAAAAAACGAACAAAGAAAAGAACAAAATGGATCAATACAGAATTTGAAGAAATGGCTGGTTCTGAATAGGGGCCGGCGATAAAATTTCAAGAAGCCATGAATTCTGGAATTTCTGGAAGGGGGGGGGGGGGGGGAATGTGGAGAGTTTAATGAAAGATTTCTGCTTTTGCCGATGATCCCAGCAAGAAGCAGACTGGCAAAAGGGAGGGAGTATTGGATAGGAGGAAAAAGGCCATATGGGAGAATCAAAAGAAGAGCGCGTGGGAAAAGGTAGGGGCATTAAGGGAATAGTGAAATGTTCAAATTTCGATGATACCGCCTGGTGGGGACTGGGCCCTAGGGACAAGGCGGCGGCCTATTACGGGACTGGAGCGTCTTCATGTGGGTCCACTAATTAGATCAATTGAGGAATTTTTTTTAAACAAAATGTCTAAATCCAAACACCAATTAACAACGTTATGAGATAATTAAAGAATTGTTTTCAAAGAATCTTGTAATGAATCACAATAAGGAAGGAGATACCATTTTTGAGCATTCAAAAATATTTCATTATTGGATTTAAATCGTGTCAGATATATTCAATTTACGACACCCAACTCAAAGAATTTGCTATAATAAATGGTAAAGATAGATAGTATGAAATATTCATATAAAGTTTATTTTAATACTTTTAATAAGGTCTTTAATATAATATAATAACTTTTTTACAAATAATTTTATTATATTGCATGGATGTTTTTTATGATGTAAAGTTAAAAAAGGGGGGAAAAAGCTAAGTTCGAACTTGTATCTGGAATCGTGTAGACAGTGTAGTCAAAAAGGCATTCATTGTCTACTAGTGTTTCGCGTTTGCGCATGATCTAAGAAAGAGCCAGATCGCTTTACAATCTGATGTACGCAGTTTTATCGTGCAATAGGCACTATAGTCAAAGAAATACTTACTTGCAGTCTCAAAAAACGATCCCAATGAAATAGTTCCCGCATCTTAGATCCTTATTCTATCGGAGATTTTAAATAATATTGTATTTTTTATGAGAAAAACCATAAATGTAATATAATTTGAAATTATTTTTTACATAATTAGGATGCTTCTGTTCAGAAGCGTATGAAATATTATTGTCAAACGCGTTCCAGAACTGCACCTTACACGCTACTCGTAGTTGCATCCTAAACACAAACAGTATTATACATGACATGGAAGTGACGAGTTCAGATCGCGTGACCCTCTTTTAGGAGGGCGGATTCAATGACGCTCCCGTTGGTGACGCTAAGCAGACGCGGCCAATGCCTAGCCGACACGCGGCCAGGCTGGCAAAAACTTTTTTTAAAAAAAAATTCGTTTTTTTAAATTTATCAAATAAAAAAACCCCAAAAGAACATTCAACCCTCACGCAAAAATTTTCTTCCTCAGACCGCTTCCTGCTGGATATCGGAACTACCAGAATTTTGAAACCTTTCTCGGAAGAAAAGGGGGTTTCGAATTAAGGATAAAAATTATTTAGGGGAAGGTTGCAACAATTTTGAAACCTTTCTCCAAATCCAAACAAACAACCGAAACAGTGAAAACAGAGATAGATATTGCAGCTAAAAATGGGAAAGCAAGAAATTCGTAGCTCAGAAGCGCAGCAGCAGGAACAGAATCATTTGCTTACTCCTTATCAAATGGGAAATTTTGCACTCTCCCATAGGTAGTTTCTCCTCTTTTATTTCCTTAGCAAATTTCTCTGCTTATGTTGAAATGGGAATTCACTTGGAAAATCTATTCCGGTTGATTACGTGCTATGCTTGAAGCCTGGCACCCTGTTCAGCTTGAAGGAGTGGAGATGACAGCAGGAAGGAGAGGAAGCCGGAAGTGTGGAGCTGCGCTGCGTGAACTACGTCTGAGGAAGAAAACTTCTGCGTGAGGGTTGAATGTTCTTTTGGGGTTTTTTTATTTGATAAATTTAAAAAAACGAATTTTTTTTTAAAAAAAGTTTTTGCCAGCCTGGCCACGTGTCGGCCAGGCATTGGCCGCGTCTGCTTAGCGTCACCAACGGGAGCGTCATTGAATCCGCCCTCCTCCTTTAGAGAGTATTAAATGACCCGCTGACATGTGGCACACAGAGTGTGGTGAGACTGGGTGCAGGTGACCCCCATTCAGTCTCACCATCCCCCTGTGTACAACGTGACGGACGGCCGCGAGAGGATGAGGCGCGCGGGGGTCTGAGGATACCGCTCCGGAAGTGACGTCCAAGACGCTAGACAATAAAAGGTCGGATACGTCTTTTCTGCTCCAATTTACATTGTTGTGCATACAATTTAAAACATTTTGTATTTTTTTAAGTAGTGTGTTGAAAATTAAGAAAGCTTGACAAAAAGCGAGCTACGACTAGACAAATTTAATGAGCGTTAAATACTTGGTTTACATTTTGTTGTTTTTTAACCTAGTGAACGTTAATTACTTGATTTACATTTTCCGTACAACACGTGAGAAATGGAGCCTTTGGATTAGAGCACAAATTTTTCGAAACTAACAGGAAAAAATTGTTTTTAGAACTATACTGTTCTTATTGGTCCAATTTAAATACGTCCCTAAAATAGTCATAGCATTCTATTGCAGTTAGGGCTGTAAATGAACCAAGCCGTTCAGTTGTTCGGTTCGTTTGGTTCGAGCTCGAGCTCGACTCGGATAAAAGGTTAACGAACAGTTATTCAAATGTCCCTAAAGTAGTCATAGCATTATATTCGGCTCGTTAATGTTGTTCGTGAGTTAAACGAACCAAACTTGAACATGTACATATGTTCGTTTAAATAAACGAACAAGCTCGGCTCCTTCATTAAGTTAAATGAACAGAACTTGAACAACGCAATGCTCGGCTCGTTCGGCTCGTTTACCGCCCTAATTGCAGTGATCACAAGCTAAAGATGAACAAGCAAAAGAAAAAATCCTTTGAATCGTGAGCCGTGGTTTCTTGTTTTCTTTCCTTTTCTTCGTTTTGTAAAAGGGTGCTTTGAGCAATTGGAAATAGAATATTTTGTCATGCTTATTGCTTACACCCCCACCCCCTATGGGTTAGGATCCCCTCACTCCAAATCATTCACCCTATGCGTCACTGCGCGACATGTGGCAACAGAGGTGGATGGTGAGACTAGATATGAGACACCCTCATCTAGCCTCACCACCCATCATCTGCTGTCACGTGTCGCACGGTGACACATAGGGTGAGAGATTTGGGGTGAGTTGATCTCATCCCAAATGATTCGACCCTAAAGACGGGTAGAGAAACAGGAAAGGGGTCGGGTGAGTCAAGGTTCAACCCTTCTAACATGGCTGCAATGATGCTTTTCATTCATCAATTTAGATACATGGCGAGCCTTGAATCAATTGGTAAGGTCGCTGTTTTGTGATTTTGAGGTTACGGATTCGATCTGTGTAGATAGTCTACTGCACAAAGCATAAGCTAAGGCTGTATACATCAGATCGCGAAACGATCCGACCCGTTTTTGGAGTCTGTGCAAACGTAAGAGCGTATTAGAGTATGAACACCCTTTTTAATTTAGATACCTAAATAATAAATACAAAATTTAAAGTACTAAATCAAGCCATAGCTCAAAAAAAGACATACAAAGTGAAGGGAATGAGACATATGGGTCCACATTTGTTCCTTAATTTCCTCGTAAGCGTCGGACCAGAACACTATCAACATTCTAGTGTCTAACCATCACGTTCATATAAAAAAAATATCTTGGTTGGCCTACATCTAAGTGATAAATAAAAGAGAAAAAGGGTAGTTATTTATGTAAAGATGTACGTGCTATTCTATCCTAAAAATATTGTCCTAATTTGGTTTGACCACAATTTAAACAATTTTAAAAAGTCAAATTTGATGGGCTACTATTCATATTCTATCCTTAATTAATTACTTAAGATAAAATAAAGATAAGTCATACAACAACAACACATACCCATCATAATCCAACAACAACAAATAAATATAGATAAGCCGTGTGAGTGTTAATTGAATGAATAGTAAAAAACTGCTTTGACCGCTAATATTTACTATCTTTAAAAGATAAATAATATTTTGAAACAAACCAAAATAGAAAGAAAGCGTATTGTGATTCTTAAATTTGAGACTATTAAAATAAAAAGGCATTTGCTTTTGTTATGTAATCCTTTATCTTTTATCTTTTTTTTAAAAAAAAATCATTGGGTTTAGAAATTAATCCGGAAATTTTTAATGGCAACAACATACTTTTTTGTTTTGTGATTTTCTTCTTATCAAAATAAAAGAATTCTCCATACGATTCATTCACGTATGATACATGTTTGGATCAAAAAATTTAATTAATTCTAAAAATATTACTCTAGAGATGGAAATTTGTTGAATTTGGACATCCTTTTAAAATGGCAACGACATACTTTTTTGTTTTGTGATTTCCTTTTTATCAAAATAAAAGAATTCTACACACGATTTATTCACGCATAATACACTTTTGATCGAAACATTTAATTAATTCTAACAAATATTACTTTGGAGTAGGAAAATTGTTCAATTTAGACAATATTTTTAGAATGCAGATAATGCACCATATATCATTCTAGTATTCATTTTTCTTTAATTAAAAAAGAACCAACTACAAGAGTGTATTCTCACCGTCGTAAAAACCAACTATAAGAATGTATAATTAGAGTCTCAAAAATATTATCACAGTTAAATTCTTAATATTATATAATTTATCATGTTTTAGAAAAGTTAACTGTGATACTATTTTTAATATTGAAGGCGTAGCATATGTCGTATCCGCGCCTTTTCCCCTTCCAAAATTCCATTAGTCGTTTACTCCTCTCTAGGGTTGTTCAACGAATCAAACAGTTCGAGAAATTTTTGAGTTCAGTTTGTGTTTGGTTTGTATTTGTTCAGTATTGGTCGGTAGACGGGCTAAACTCGAACAGATGCTTAGATTCGTTTACTAAAACGATACGAGCTATTCGCGATCTGTTCGACTCATTTAAATATGGTTATCGAGCCGAACTTGTTACATATCGGGTTTGTTAAAAAAAGAAAAGAGTTTAATTAAAAAATGTTTTAATTGAAAAAAAGAGTTGTAATAATGATAAACAAATGCTTTACATGTAAAAGAAAGGATAACGTGGGGGGTTATTCAACCCCCATTAGTTCCATTACTTAATGGTGGCCAAAATCCCACCGTACAATTTATCCCTTACTAAATAAAAAGAAAATTAATTGCCTTTAAATGTTTCTCCCCAACCGTTTAATTTCCCAACAACACAAATAACTTCAAAAAAAAAATCCCCCCAACCCCAATTCTTTTTCTTCTACCGTTTCTCCTCCTAGCAGCCATATAGCAAAGGAAAAAAAATATATATATTTTACCCCAGAAACCTTGCAACCGGAGATATTTTACCCCAGAAACCTTGCAACCGAAGAGAAGGATAAAATAGGGGAAAAGAATAAATAAATCTTGGCTTCAACACATCTCAATTTTGTCTACGATATAGTATTCGAATCGAGGTAAGTATTCTACATGTACTTGCTATGTTTTTGCGAAATCTATACGTTATTTTAGTATCAACTTCGGATCACGCATAGATATATGTGATTGCATAAATTGTTGAATCTACATGAGTATATAGCGAATAAATATATGGGTGCCGATTATATATATGTATCCGAATATGTAAATGTGTATATAAAAGGTAACGTTTTCTGAAGGTTGAAGGTTTATAATTATGATGGAGTTTGAGGCAGTGGCCGACATACATATATTATGGGGTAAATAAAAATAGATATAATATATATATATATATATATATATATATATATATAACGTGTGAATGCGTGAGATATAGTATATGCATAGGATTATATAAGCAAGTGAGACATAACATGTGCGTAGGATTATATAAGCAAAGTTGATGTTGCTTGTGTGATGGCTGAAATTAAGTTGTATAAATATTAGGTGAAATGTGGTTGAGGTTGGTTATGTGAGTAGTGGCCGAAATGTTTTCAGGAAAAAAAAGGAAGGTGTATATTAATAGAACCAAGAATCTATTAGGATTGTTGCTAGGCTGCGGATTAAAATTCTTTTTATAAACTTTGTATTTTAACTTTATGTTTCAACTATGCACTGCCAAAGTATATGTGAGTTTTTAAAACAAAAGGAAAAAAAACCTATAATTGCTATTGTGTTTTGACACTACCGAAGGTTAAAAAAAAAAGATGTATGACAAATAGGAAAAAAAATTAGAAAGCTATGAATTAATTATTTTAAGTAAGTCAAATTAACCTTTATTATTAGATATTGATTTTTATAATACAATTGTTTAGATTCGCACCTAAAAGAGAAGGAAGTGGATACCGGATACAAGGTAAGTGGTCTATCTATGCTCGTTATGTTGTCATGCATCAGAGGTAAGTGGTTTATCTGTGCTTGTTATGTTATCATGCATCAAAGGTAAGTGGTCTATTTGTGCTTGTTATGTTTACCATGCATTAGTGTGTTGTTTGTGTATATCTGTAAATGTGAGTTGTGTATATATGTGAGACATGTATGTAAACTGGATGTATGTAGGGTTGTACAATTTCAATGTATAGTGTATATGTATATGGATGTGTAGGGGTATACATACACGTATATATGCACGTGTATGGACGCGAGCATATGTATGAGTATGGGTTCACCAGATTACGGATGATATCCATTTGCATTCATGACACGAGCATTGCATTGCATTTGACAGGTTGTGCCTAACATGGGCAAGGTTATTGATGGATAGTGATGGATGGCAGGCTGTGTCTAAATGGGCGCAGGTGCCGAGGACGACAGGCTGCGTCTAAATGGGCGTAGGTGTCGGGGACGACAGACCGGATCTAAATGGGCACGGGTGTCGGACGGTAGGCCGGGTCTAGATGGGCACGGGTACCGAGGCAGGCCGTGTCTAAATGAGCACGGGTGTCGACAACGGCAGGCTGTGTCTAAATGGGCACATGTGTCGGGGTGATAGATTATATCACCATTAGGTCCCGGGATCATGCATTGCACGGTAGAGATATATGCATCATGCATGACATGTCTTTTGTTGCGTGTGACACGTAGAGAGGGGCATGCATCATGAAGTTGCGCATTATTATGTGGAGTGACTTACCTTCCGCAGTTTATCTACTTCATTGGTATGTATTGTTGTCTTCTTTGTTACGTGATTATTTGTTTGTTGTGTATGTCATATTTGAGAAGAGCATGCATCACTGTAATTGAGGTTGAGCTGATGAATTATTTATTTTGTGCTTTTGAAGTGTTAACTGTTAATATAATTAAGTGAAATTGTTTGTGGACTAAGGACATGTATGTTAAGTATATGTAGGTTGCTTACTGAGCCCGTTGATTTGGCTCACACCACCACTCACCAGTTTTGCAGGTAGAAGAAGTTAGAGTATGCTTACACAGGTATTAGTATACCGTGGAAGATCGAGACGGGAGATTTCAAGACTAAGGACATTCAGATGGGACTTTTGAGGGTTGGTTGAGGCAGTTATTTCGATATTCGAGGTTTACGTATTTTCGAGATTAGTGTTCATATACATTTGACTATTGTATTGATTTAGAAATTTTTAGACATTGTATTAATAATGATGATTATTTTATTGAGGATTTTAGTAATGACTTCCGCTGACATCGATTTACGTTATTATGATGACGTGTAGTTGATTTGTATCGACGCCTTGTATTCTCCTTAGCGAGATACGGCAGGTGCACTGTTCCCGATGTTAGGGCTCGGGAGCGGGGCGCTACAGAACTCAAACCAATTTTAAAGTTCGTTTAGCTAAACAAACTGATCCGAACAGTTTGTTTAGCTAAACGAATATGAATTCGAAAACCTAATATCCGGTTCGACTCGGTTCGTTAACACCCCTACTCCTCTTGGTTCTTTCTTTCTCTTTTCTCCACGCTGTTATTTTCGTACAAAGGACGGGCATACGAGTACATAGCCAAACGCAAAACTTTAGACCGAAAATTTTCAGAACCTTATACTAATAAGAAATAGATCATAACAACAATAACAAACACAACACAAATGATGATTATGATGATCATAATCATGATGATAATAATAAATAAGTAAATAATCTGTTTTCAAGGCACCATGTTGCAAATTCATCATGCCTCCAACTGAATGACACATGAAGCATGTTACAAACACTTGAGAGCGGTTTTCCAAACTTATCCAAACATGGGACACATCTCATTATGCTGTCCAGTCGAAAAATGATGTCCATGGCGAACAAGATTCAGTGACGCTCGGGAAAGAGGGGATACAATGACGCGGCCAATAGAGTGCTGACACGTGACCATGTGAAAAGCAAAAAAAAAACTGCTAGAAGTTGACACGTGTCCCTTTTCTATTGGTCACGTCACCGCGTCCTTCCTTCCCTGTACGTCACCGAAACTTTACTCTGTCCATGGCATCATCTCCTGGAGAAATTGGTTATTAATGGAGAAGAAGAAACGAAGCATCAATTTACAAGCCTGGTATTACCACATATACACACACGGAACATGAGCTAAATCCTAGAATAAAGGCCGGACAGCACCTATAGCAATCACAGTAAACCTATATTCTGCCCCAATAGCAGGGAAGGATTGGGGTGTGGGGCATGATGCCGGGACATCTTGTAGATAATTGGAACAAAAGGTCATTCTCTGGATCTGAAAGTCCCCACCGTCTTAGCTTAAAGAGTATTGTGGAGGGTGCAAATCAGGAGCCCATCGACCTCCTAGATTGTGTGAGGACTTACGCAGTTATCTACACAAATGTGTCTCCCGCAAACCAAGCCCTTGGGCCTAGAAGCAGCGAAACACCATAATGTACATGTCCCTAGAATCAAACTCTTGAAGGAAATTCGAACCCGAGTATCACTGAGCTATGCCCTAATAACGCTTCCAGATACTGATAACATGGAAGAATTTGTGTACATTTTACTTGTCTCTAAACTTGTTAAATCTATCAAACTTTGGATCATTGTTGTTGGGTATCAAGGACGCATGAACGCTTTAGTAGTGTCGTCTAAGGCATAGGATGCACTTGTTAGTGCCGTATAGGCCTTGCACATGTCTGACAGTGTTGTCCTGTACTTAGGTGGTTTTTTTTGTTTCCAAAACATGCTTTCCACGTTTAAAACCACTTACCATTTCGACGCAAATGTCAATGTCTTCTAAGGGTTATTCATCTGACGCAACTGATAGTCGTCCAAAGTCTCCTTAAACGACACTTGCAAGCGTACTCTAGTTTTTTCACGAATTTTTTCAATTCGTATCATATTTCAAGTTTTTTTTATAATTATAATATTTTTTAAATTTATCTAAGGTAACCGTAGTGGGAGTTCAACCATTACCTGTAAGCAACCAATAAGGTTGCACATCGCCATGTCATCGATCCGTACAGGATAAAGGCCAGTAGGATCACAACCGTTTAATACAACTCCAAAGCAAACAAAACCAACGATAATCGGAGGAAGTAGGGATTGCCATGTCATCGATCTTCGTTGCACGAAACTCACATCTCGTCCCCGGATTTCAAAATGACCGGTCCAGATCACTTTTTTTACCATTGTCACTGGATTACTCCACACTCCCGACATTCTATATAACCCAAAAGAACACAGCCAAAACCTCCCCATACGAACGATCAAATCTCTTTCAGAATATCTCCTTTGACATTGAAGTTCTATTAGGTCATTTAGGTAGAATTTAATTTTATTTCTTAATAGTTAATTTATCTTGTATGTTGATTTTTCCCCGTAATTATATGTTCTTTATTTATTTTTTATTACTGAGTATTGATTTGAATCAATTTGCAGCTGTTGACCGAAAATGTCTGGGCGTGGAAAGGGAGGCAAAGGTTTGGGAAAGGGAGGAGCAAAGAGGCATCGCAAAGTCCTTAGAGATAATATTCAAGGAATCACAAAACCGGCGATTCGCCGTCTGGCTCGCCGAGGTGGAGTCAAGCGTATCAGTGGCCTGATCTACGAGGAGACCCGTGGTGTGCTTAAGATCTTTTTGGAGAATGTGATCAGAGATGCTGTTACCTACACAGAGCATGCTCGCCGGAAGACAGTTACCGCCATGGATGTTGTTTATGCACTGAAAAGGCAGGGCCGTACCCTTTATGGGTTCGGGGGTTAGGATTTTCGACCAATGATTTACTTTTAGGGTTCTCTTTCGGGTGGGATGGTTGATTTTGGACATGTCGTTTCGGTATTCTGTACGAAATTAGGGTTTTTAATTTTGTTAGCTGATTAGGCTTGGTTAGGGTGATACACTCTTTCGCTGACGAAAATGTTTTCGAAAATTACAATGAATCCAGCTTGTTTGTTATCTTTTGCGGTTTCTGTTCTTCTGTATCTTTGGTTTAATTGATTCAGTGGTATGCTATGACCCGTAGTTCTTTTGGAAATACGAATCGAGAGGAAATGTAAACTTGGATCCGAACGCAGTAGCCCATAGAAATTCAAATTCTGTATTGGTAATATCAGTATTGGATACTGTTTCTGTAAAAGTTCAACAGGAATTTCTGAGGTCCTTGTTGCAATTTTGGGGGAATTGTATGCATTTTACTACTCTTATGTTGTGCAGAATTTCTCTATGTTATATGCCATTTCTTTGATATCATGCGTCTGCTTAGCACATTTATCGATTTAAGTGATTTTTTACAAGTTCAAGTGTTCTAATCATTTTTCAATCTCTCAAACATTTTACATGCTTTTATATAAGTTTATATAAGTTTGTAATAAATTTTAAAGTAGTTCCAACAATGAACACACACAATACTGTCAGGATTATTAAGAGTCCTCAAAAAGCTCTCTCCCCTTTTCACGGCGCTAAGCAGGGGTAAGTCTACGCGCAATGTTCCTATCAATGTGAGCCTGTTCACAATCTGCAGCGGCAGTTCTGATCTCCTTTTCAAGTTTCGTAGGATCCTGAGTTGCTTCCGGTCCAAGAACTCTCATGAGGTTGCTGGTTTTGACCTTTGGTTTTGGAGGTTTTATCACACCTTGTCTGATCATCTACTGCTTCTCTTCCCCCTCGCTAACCGGTGCTGCTCTGCAGTTTCTTCTGCTCCTTCTTCGTTAAATTCAAAGGGTGAGGTGTGGGTGAGACAGGCTCAGCAGGAGGCTCTACAGGACGTGGATGTTCTACACAGATGGTAGCCTTATCCAGCTTGGGTTTGTCTTTATGTAACTCATCTCAACAACGGAATTATAGCTCCAGAAATAAAAATGGTGCATCCCTGGAAAGATGACCAAAAGCACATATACATGACAAGCAAGTGTTCAAATTTTTAAAGAAGAAAGAAGAGAAAGAGACAACCAATAAAACCAAACAGTTTCTCAGTAAATACTATGTTTTTCCATATTTATGGCAACAAAGCAGCACTTCACTTTCTTATTGATTGATTGCTAGAAAAAGAGCTGCCTCCCATTAGGAAATACCACATCAAAAGCCTAACACTAAATTGCCAGATAGGTATCATATTTGTACTACAAGCACAAAAGAAAAGTTACCAAGGCCTCGTTTTGAGGTAATAGTAGAATTAGACTTTCCTGAGGTAATAGTAGAATTAGACTTTCCTTTCCATTTCTAACCGAGTTAAGAATACACCTTTCTTTTAACTTTGAAATATGATAGAATAAATCAAAATGACCCTCTAAATTGGTTAACTCCTTATATTGTGAAGTAGCAGTTGATGGACACGCAATTTTCATTATGGGTAATCGGGAAAAACAACATCTATTTGTTTATAACACATGATTATGGTTGCGCACATCCGACCTCTCATACCCTGCCATAGGCGGAAGCCTCTAAGTCAATAGGGTAATGTTGTTGTATTAGAACATTAGCCTTTCTGAACCTTTTCACAATGTCGCTGTCAAAACATTTTGACACATTGGTCACTTACTGCTGAAGCAAGAACCAGGAAGCAAGAAAATTAGCATGGATAACATCAGAACCATGATGTGGTTGACATTGTTTTATGGTTTGACCCACACCCGATGAAGAGAAATACATCTTTGAGAGGTAATTTTGTACCCATTTGTTGAGAATATTGTCCCCCATAGGGCAATTGAGATAAAATATATGGGTATATAAGGATGATGTACAATCACCTATTGCCTTAAGGTTTTGAATGGATATTAGGCTCACCTCATGTAAGACCAAGTTTCAACATGGTATTAGAGCCAGTTTAAAATGTAGACTCACACCTTCCCTGACATATGATTGGCCATTTATTGTCTTCCCTCACCCAAGTCCAGAAGTTAGCTTGTGGTTTGTGATTGAAAACGAGTTCTAAGGCGTGTGTGTATGTCAAACCATGTTGCCACGTGAAGGCAGATGTTGAGAATATTGTCCCACATCGGACAATTTGAGATAAAATACATGACTTATATGCAAGTCCAGAAGTTGGCTTGTGGTTTGTGATTGAGGACGGATTCTAAGACGCGTGTGTATGTCAAGATACGTTGCCACGTGGGGGTGGGTGTTGAGAATATTATACCACATCAGACAATTTGAGATAAAATACATGGATTACATGAAGATGAGGTACCATCACCCATTGCCTTAAGGTTTTAAGTGGATATGAGTCTCATCTCAGATAAGCCCAAGTTTCAACACCATTCATTGTAACGTGAATGGTAAAAATGATTAGAAAAAAAGTACTATACATCCAATTCAGTTTTTAAACATAACCTTGAAATCTGTCATCGGATCCAATTGGACCAACACACTTGCATATAAAATTTCTCAAATTTTGACTAGTTTACAAGACGAAATTCCACTCCCTACTGTTTCTGCTTCTAAATCTGTCCCTTTTCATGTTGTCAAACAAACAAAAATAGATTTATCAGTCAGTATTGAAATTCAAAGGGTCTTCAATTTCGATTTCCAGATTTCCTGGCATAGGTCACAAACTATACAACTCATCAAATTACTAGTTAATAATAAGGGAGTTGCTGCCTTCAAAATACATATTCCTGGAAGCCCAGATGTCCATATAAGGATGCTTAGCATAAGCAACAGATGGCTAACACAAATCACAACTAACAAGATGGCGCGGCGCGGCTCGGCTGTACAGGCTGCAAGGTTTAGCATCTTCACTTCACAACCTCTTCATGTCAACAGATGCACAACTTAAGATTATTCAACTAAGATTAAAGGGTTCTTGAATCAAAGGGCGTAAATCCTTTCCATGTCTGAATTAGAGAATTCAGAATGGTAAAAAGAGTTAGACCCACTCCTAGCACTCTTTTCCCTCTTCCTCATGGATCTTGACCTCTTTGATTTGACAACATAGTATGTCATTGTCCCTAGGACCCCTGCCATTATTGTTCCCCCAACAGCGGTAACCAGATTGGCAGCCCACCTGTACGTTTTGCCAACCACGATGTAGGACGCTGACATGAACGCGACTGAGGTGCAGACAGAGGCCAACCACATCAACTTGTTAATGATCTCTACCACTCTTCTTTCCGCCTTTGTTTCGCCTCGCACCAACGTTATCTGAACTACCACAACAGCAAGGGAGGTAAATAGAGCGATGGCATTGAAGATGAAGAAGATCTTGAAAGATGCTCGATTCACTACCACAGCCATCCCATTATCATCATCTCCACCAGGGACAGTGAAAATGGCTGCAAAGGCAACTGTGGCGAAAAGCACAGCCACCACAGTGACTGAGTTTGTTGCGTTGTTAATTCCTTCGCGATGGAGCTTCCTGAGCTCCTTGGCGATTCCATGAACATTTTTGTTCGTCCTTTTAGTTTGTTCAAGCTGCGTGTGGACATCCTTCTTGATTTGACTGACTGTTTTTCTCAATTCCTCTCTTGGTTGGTTTAGTTCATTAGCTCTAACGGCACCACAGCGATACAGGCAACTCTTTATCTCAGAGGATTCTTCAGATTGAGCAAGGTCTTCCGCTATGTCAAGAGCTGTCTTGTGATCTCTTGTCAAGGCATTGACATTTATATCGGGCAATTGTATCAATTCTTTCACTATCTGCACAATCATAAATGTCAAGCTTAGATCACTACATATACAAAATGACAATATCAAAAAAAACGGAAATGTTACAGATAAAACTGGCTACATCCCCCCGTTGCACTCCGTCCGCCCAAAAAAATATTGTCCCTTTTACTTTTCAATGTGTGTAAATTACCATGTTCAAAAGTAAAATGGAACCATGTCTTTGGGGCAGAGGGAGCACATACTAAAAGTCAAAGAGGACAATATTTTCGGATAGAGGGTGTATATAGTTTGTCCATATTTCTCAAATTTTGTGTCCATATTCTTGAGTGTTGATGTTGATGATGTTGTTGTATTCTATACATGACAAAAGATAGTTATTTTACAATTTTTACTCATTGATTGTCCATATTTTAAAAACAAAGGTTGTCTTTCAGTAACAAATTTGGGAACATAACCATTATTACTGACTATTTGACTAGCTTGTCTTACAGTGTGTGCAAGTTTGACAGAGATAAACAATTGAGACTAAAGACTGTTACTTTGTGGGGTTCAAAGCAACTACTGGACACTCTAGATTGATAACACAATATAATTGGCTATAGTTCACCCTAAGGAACTAGTCTGATGAAAATGTTGACCTTGGATAGTTTGAACCGAAGCAGAGAAACTGTATCAGTAAATCAGGCATATAAAAGATTCATAGAAAATGGCCAAAAAGGTAGAAAATAAAACCCATCAGTAAACATTCAATACCAAAACAGAAGGGACCTAGACAGTTCAGAATTTGTACCTCTGCTCTTTTTTTCCTGGTGGCTACATGTAAGGCAGTATTTCCAAATTTATCCGGGAGCATCACAATTGCTGCATCAGCCTCAAGGAGCAATTTTACCACCTCACAATTGGTCCCTTTCACGGCCATATGCAGTGCAGTTTGCCCTTTTTTATCAGTCCTCCTGGCCAGTTGCGAATCTTTGTCAAGCAAAGCCTTCACAACCTCCACATGCCCCGGCCTGACTGCTAGATGTAGTGCATTCTTTCCGTTGGATCTAGAAATTTCTAGCAAGCTACAGTCCTTAGACAGAAGCTCATTCACAACAGCTGTATGTCCTCTTGCAGCTGCAGTTATAAGTGGAGTTGCATTTGATGTTCCAACGGTTTTAATCAGTCCAGGCTCATGCTCGAGCAAGACCTTCACAATCTCTGCATCAGTCAAGTGAATTTACCTTGTGTGGTTAGATACACAATGAAAGACAAGCTACATCATGTAACCAAATAGTGCTATCAAATGTATTCTCTTTGATGCAACAGATTTGAGTTTACGCATTTAACAGCAAGGACATGGTACCTACGTATTAACTGCCAAAAAAAATTGAAACCAGACAAGTCCACATGTTCAATATGATGCTGTGATGCATAAGGTGGAACTGCAAAAGTAGCATTCTTGATGAATTACCTGTTGAATAAGTCTGAGTCATTTGAGTCCTTTCCAGAAAACGATTTTTTCCTTTTTGAGGTTAAAAAGAATTAACACCCTACCCCCACCCCCACACACACCCCCAAAAAAGCAAGGAAAAAAAAAGAAGAAAAAAAAGACACAAAAGGAAGATATCCCAGTAAGAAAGTATATGGATAATGATCAGGAAAGAAGGTGCCCCAATGAGCAGGTCTCAGAGAGATATTAAAGTTATGACGGCACGTTAGGCAGTCATAATTCTAATAAAGAAAAGTGTAAAATGAAATAGGAAGATAACTAAGCTATCTGTGGATGAAGGACGCTCAATTATGAATAGAAATTGCAGAGCTTACATATTAGGAAAAGAGCATGGGGTTCAGGATCACACATAGGTTCTGAATCACAAAGATGTATGGTTCATGCTTTCTTCTTTGAATAAAAAGGAGAATAAAAGGGAAAGACAAGGGAGATCCCATTGAGATAGCGAGAGAGACAGAGTAGTGCTGCAAAATTGAGAGCAAGAATATACTTTCCAACTTTATCCCATGAGTATAAGTTGCAGAGGAGCAAAGGCATGACACCTGATTATTCGAGTATCAACTTTTCAAAAATAAAATCATTTTATGCCATTGATTTAGCAATGAAAAGGTTGCAGTGGCTAATTGGGGTTTAATAGCTAAGACAAGCCAATAATAGCCACAGCAGGCAAACATTTCGATGATGGACAGGGGGATAATCTCTAATAAACTTCTAAGGCCATATTTCTGCTAGAAAGGATTATGAAATACTAGTCATAATCATCTAAAGTACAAGTTCTGCACATAGCTGACATCCTTGTGTGAAATGGTTAGTAATCCTACTAAAGACTATCTATTTGTATGACAATTTAATCAATTTTATCCCGCTTATTATGGTCATTCCAGGGAGAGACAAGTTCTTAACGGAGTAAACAGTTCTGGGAATCTACAACTTACAAAGGATATTGGTTAAAAAAAGACAAGCCTAACTCTTCCAAATTCCGAAATTATCTGTGAATTCGTTTACCTCACTTCAGAATCGACCATATGATTTATACATCATTCATGAAACATAATAATTATTTTTGCTAAATAACACGAAAATTCAGTGTAAATTGAATATGGTGAACCTTCAGCTTATTTCAGTTCTTATGATACGATTACTTTTCCAAATTGCCCACTAAAATGCATCAACTCAGAGATGAAAATATTTTAACAAGGGACTATAGAATAAACAATTAGTACTAATATAATAATGGATCAAAATATTACCACAGTGTCCTTGACTAGCAGCAACATGCAAAGGATCAAACCCAGAACGGTGGTTCTTCCTTGTGAGGGTATCCATGTTTGAGTACTTCAATAACTCCTTCACAACTTCAAGATGCCCACCGTCAGCTGCAGTATAAAGAGCAGTTTCCCCCAATTCATTCACTTCATTCACCACGGAAGCCCGAATCTCAGCAACCTCTTCATCAAACTCTGCTCCACTAAGAGTACCCTCCATCTGACTATTAATACCATCAAGAATCTGCTTCACGGCCACAAGATCCCCCTTTTGAGCTGCCAAATGAAGCTCAGTGTCGTTGTGGCGACCTGTCACCTGCTTTACATACTTCTTTTTCCCAGCTTGGTCTATTCGTTTACCCGAATTCGATAGCACAAGCGCTGGTGCCGTAGCAGAGGATGGTGAAGGTGAAGGTGATAGCTCAGTTGAAGTGATTTGACTAGATGTTGGACTAATTAACCCCAGCTCTAAATCTTTGCCACCTGATGAAACAAAACAATTATAAGAATGGCACACATAAGCCCAGATAACTAATCATTCAACGAAAAATGTATTCAAGTTGTCCTTGAATAGATTTCAAGATCTAAATCTTTATCCCCTGATGAAATGATGTCTTATACAAAGGAAAAAAAAAATCCCCTGATGAAACATTTGGGGCATTCAAATCAACTATAAGAATGGCGCACATAAGCCCAGATACTAATTACTTAGCAATCAAAAACTCAAAGTATTCAACTCTTTCCTGAAATGTCAAAGGTCTTGTACTAAATTTCCAATTTGATGAAATGGGTTCTGCTTCCGTGGTATCAAAATATTATAGCAATCACCAAAAAAAAAAACACCAAAAAATAAAAAAAAACTACTTGGAATACATCATTGGTATGAAAATGAAAAAATATATCCAGCTCAAAGATGATTATGTACCAAATTTCAGTAAGAAATATATAAAGCAGTAAAAGAATAAACTTTGACTAAATTAAAGTAAAACATAGAGCAGAAAAAGGGCGAAAAACAAAAGATACCTTCTTGGATGGTTGAAGCCATGATTGAGAAGAGCAAAAGGGCCTTCTCTCCTAAAGGAGAATTTCTGTTTGCTAGAAATTCTTGTTAAAGTTCAATTACTTCAAGACTTGTGATTAAAGTGAAATGATGTGGGCGTGGTGATGACAAAGAAAGGAAAGCGAAGAAAGCACTAAAAGACAGATTGGAGGAAGCTGCACTGAAGGTCCTTTGATTATTCATAATTGGTAGGCTGATATTACCCAATTCTACAGTAGAAACTGAGTGTGACAATTTTTTCCACAACAACACATACATACCACTATATTCCAACGACATCAAAAGCTATCGTTAAAATCTGGAGAAGGTGAGAGTCAAAGAAACAACAACTCTATGACAAAAGATAGAGATTTTGATTCCTGTGATACCCAACTCCATTTATAACTTATATTGCATAACATATAATCGAAAATTATAATCAGTACTCATATTTGATACTCATTATAAACAAATGGTAAAGATATTATATCTCATCATTTATCGTATCTTCTACTTTCTATGTTCCAAAAATATTGTCACTTTTTAACATAGTGTAAATTGTGATAGTATTTTTGTACTACATTGAAAAGTGAACTGTAACAATATTTTTGAAACAAAAATAGTATTACACTATGTGAGATCATACAATATGTACTAGTTTGACATCACTTAAGTTAACATAGAATGATCACACCTAGGCCTTCGTGTTTGCGTAGGGTCCGGGAAACGACCAGATCGTTTCGCGATCTGATGTACACAGCTTTATCCTGTGTTTTTTTTGTGTAAGTGGCTGTTTCCGTGACTCGATCCCATGACATCGAGGCCACAAAACACCTAATATAATAGAGCACTTGATAAACAAAACACGTCATTTAGAAAAATAAATTCACTTATTTCATTTTCAAATTATTTAATGGCCGAGTACGTTATTATAAGGTAAAGTTCCACCACCACCTTTTCCAGTCATTATTTTCCATACTAGTATATTATAATTTATGCCTAGGTCTTATACTTTATATTATACAAACTACATCATATTCATGATATATCATATTTTACAACATGAATTTGAACGCATAAATGTAAAACATAAATAAGGTAGACAAATAAGGAGAACATAGATAATATAAAAAAGTGTACTTTCAACACAATCTTTCTTTCTTTTAATTAGTCTACCATATTCATGTTTCCGAATTCATGTTGTTTAGCAATACCTAAAACTCGGTTTGACTTACGTTGTGTATTCTTAATTTCACGTATGTGTATGTTACTATTGTTTTTACGTGTACATATTTGATGAATAAAGACACGCTCTTCTTTGACTTTATAATATGGCGGAATAAAGTAAAATGACTTGCTAAATTAGTTGCGTTTCTTATTTTGTAAAGTAACAGTTGATCGACACAGCATGATGCAATTTTCATTATGGGTTATTGAAAAACAATCCTTGTGTGTTTCTAACACATGGGTATGATTGCGTACATTCGACTTCCTATACTCCGTCATAGATGGGAGTATCTGGTATTGTTGTTGTTGTTGTTGTTGAGATGGATAAGAAATGGTTAAGCAGTGAAACAAATTTCATATATGCCCGAAAGAGTCGTTTATATAAAACATTTTGTTTGTCGAATCATACACGTTAAGGTTTCTTCTTATGTCACATATTAACATTTTTTTTACATGTAAACACGTTAAAGAAATCAGTCCCAAAAAAAAATGAAGGGTGAAGTAAAATATCTTGAACAGATTGAAGTTTTTATTCACACCTTTACCGCATGTCATCATGTTTATAACTTGTATTTATAGTTAATATTTTATATTTTTAAACTTTTAAAACACTTAAATGAAAATGGTCAGTAAAATCTCACATGGAATATGTGACAATAAAATTGTAAGTTCCGGATCCTTAAGTTTTAAAATTGTAAATATTTAAGCTTTGACTAGGTTTGGAGGGGTGCGCCAGGCCAAGGCTTTTAGTACAACGCCATGGCAAACCCACAGACCCGTATATATTTAAGCGTTGTCTAGGTTTGAAGGTGACCCGTAAATATTTAAGCTTTGTCTAGGTTTGAAGGTGTGCGCCAAGCCAAGGTTTTAATACCACGCCATGGCAAACCCACAGACTCGTATCTATTCAAGCTTGACTAGGTTTGGAACCTAGAAGGGTGCACCAGTCTCATAAGTCGCATGAACATGGACAATGCAATGCATGATATGCATTGCATATCATAGATCTCGTTTTTTTAAACTGGAAAACTGTCCAGCAGCATGCCCCGTTCACACGGCCTCAAAATCACCAATTCAGAGCCTATTTTCAGAAACTTTCCCCACACACATGCATAAGAGCCTATTTTTAGAAACTTTCGCCATACACATGCATAATGGAATGTTAGATACATGCCATAAAAATTTTGTAACATTCTGAGATATCTAAGGTCCTCAAAACATTAAATTACCACCAAAAGGTACTGCTCTAAAGGAGGGTCATAATACAATATTCAATTAGGACTATCACCTGGAAAACATAGCCAATATACTAAAGACTAGGTTTAGAAGGATGTGCCAGGCCAAGACTTTTAGTACAACTGTACAACGCCATGGCAAATATAATTAAGCTTAGAAACACACCGAGGTTGTTTTCCGATGACCTATAATGATGCGTCAAGTTATGTCGATCAACTGCTACTTCACAATATAAGAAGCGCAACCAATTTAGTGAGTCATTTTGCTTTATTCCATCATATTCTAAAGTCAAGGAAGAATATGTCCTTGACTTCATTGAAAATGGAAAAAATCATTTGAAAATTTTATTCACTAAAAAAGTTTGGTGTCATTTAGATTTGTTAAGATTTTAGGCCTAACAACGTCAACGAAGCTTAAATTTGCTTACTACTTGAGTTGAGTTTGATAAAGGTGACATCTCAAATTGTCTTAAAACTTATATTTGACTAAGGATGTCAATTTAATGTTGCACTTTAGATACTTGAAAATGGTTATTCATAATACATTGTAATAAACATGTCGAGGTTTTCACATCTGCTGTAAAATTTCAAAAAATTAAAAGTTGAGATTTTGTTCATGCACCATGATAGTGGTGCATAATACACCTTAATGACGGTGACAAGGTTATTACCCTCTGTTGTATTTGTTCAAATGTGAGATATTAATGAGGTGTACAGAGAAAGTTTAGGGGTGACTAGTATAACAAATAAGATAAGAGAGGGAAGACTGAGATGGTTTGGACATGTCAAGAGGAGACAGACAACGACGTCTGTCAGAGAAATTGAAAGCCTCATTGTAGAAGGGAAGAGGAGTAAAGGCAGGCCCAAACTGACGTGGGATGAGCAGATTAGGCATGACTTACTAGAGTTGTACCTTTCCGAGGACATGGTCCAGGATAGGAGTTCATGGAGGCAGATAATTAAGAGTAAGGAGAGGTAGACAAGATATAGGGCACCTTAGAGCATACTTAGAGGATTAGATATTATTTATACTTTAATTTGATTTTGCATATTTTGTTTCGGTCTTTTTCTTTCAATTATTTGTGCATGTTCACTATTATGACTATTTTAATATCGGAAGACTGATGTATATATTTAATAAAATATCTCCACTAGTATATATTCATATTATTATGATATATGTGCAGTTACGTATAGAGCCGGGGGTTTCACTGGAAGCAAACTTTCTATCCTTTGGGATGGGGGTATTGTTTGTCTGCCTCTCACCCTCTCCAGATCCCAACGATAGCTTGCTATGGTTGGGATATACTGGGTATGATTGATTGATTGAATGCATACAGTGTATAAGCCACCGTCTGTACAAATTTTTAAATGTATGAGATTCATTCAACACCGTCTATGCGGTGCGTATGCCACTATAAAAACATAGTATACGACACTATTAAGACGGTGTACATAAATGTATATTTTGTTTGTTTGAATAAATGAGATATCATAATGTAAATATATTAATATAAAGAAAGAATATAGCTGTCTGAGAATATACATGTAAATGTTGGCACAATCAATCATGTACCAAGACGCAGTCGTTCACTGTGTGCATATGAAACAACAAAATGAATCAAACCCGGGGCGAGTCAATGACTCTGTCCTTAAGACGTATTGCTCCGGTATACTGTGCCCAACCGGTATGAGCAATCGTCTCCCAGGATACAACGGGTACCTGTTCAGTTGAGCGGCACTGCTGAACTTGAACTCCTTCGAACTCTAGAGTGTCCTGACTTCTCCCGGACAATATGCAAGACTCACGTGCTATGAATGCAAAATGCTTTAATGATTGATTGCTTGTAAGTGGTGTATATAGAATGAGCCCTTAACCCTCTTTATATAGGGGAATCGGAGGTACCGTAACCGTTGGATCAAAACCGAAGTTTGATTTAAGCCGTTGGATTAAAACCTCCTCTCCAGATTAGGATGGTTTAATCTCAGCCTTTAGATCGAAGATAGATTAACAGGTTTAAACCTGGAACGTTGGATGGAAACCATATTCGGTTAAGCGGTTAAGACAGTTTAAATCTCGGCCGTTAGATTAAAGCTATCTTCCCTGCCACCGTTAGATCACAACAGATTGATCTTATTTTAAACCGGAGGATAGTGTTAGTTTCAAGTTTGAAACCTAACCGCACAATCAGAAGAGATTCTGCCCGCTGTCCGACTTCGATCGATCACATCGATCGATCAATGTGATCGATCGATGTCTGACAGAGCACTTCAATCGATCACTTTGATCGATCTAAGTGACATCGATCGATCGAAGTGATCGATCGATGTCCTCTGATCGTCTTTGATTGATCCAACAATCGATCTAAGCTGCCTGATCCACTTCGATCGATGACATCGATCGATCGAAGTGACATCGATCGATCGATGTCATCGATCGATGTCCGTCAGACGCCTTTTTCCGCCACATGGACACTTCCAACGTGGCATTCCTCCATATGGGTGACACCTCACCCATCTACAACATTTCCATCTGCTTTGAGCATTAATTTCACATTCACACAATACATAATTGAGTGAGTTCACATCCTAACATTAACTACTCGTTAAGGATTCATTAAGCTCATAGTACGTTGCACAACCAAGTTTTGCAACTTTCATTAACGGGCCGAAGCCCAAATCTTCAATCTCCAACGATGGGCCAAAGCCCAACCTTAAATTCTCCAACAATCCCCCACATGAATGTAAATTAATGCAGACACTTATGCAAACTCTGAGGAGAAGTCAGACAAAAAAATATTGCATCAGAAGAGGTAGCTTCTGGCTTTGAACCTTTCTTAGTGATGTACCATCGGATCCACTAGGCTAAATAGTGACTTGATGTCTTGAACTAGTCAGCCTTTGTTATGAACCAAGACAACGGCACTCACACAATATTTTCTTTAACACCCTTTTGGTTCTCATGGTTGTGTTCGTTTTGGCCATGAACAACCTGGTTTCAGAAAGTGTTTTAGAGAAATCTTGCCACCCAGACTTTCTCATAGAAGCGGCCCCACTTCACACTTACATAGGTGATTCATATCAAGAATATTCTGTCATACTCCACTTGACACATCAAGATATAGGACATCATTAAAAGCCTTAGCTTACCCTGAAATCTCTGCAGACAGCACTTTTGTCAGACGGAATGAGTAAGTGCTAACTGAATCTTCATAACTTAGTTGTCCCATTGAACCAAGATTCTGGGATCTCCAGTCAACAAGGTTGGGTTACCATTACAAAGACTCATGCATTATGGGCTTCAGTCCCATTCCGTTTGTCAATCTTGACATCTGATCTCTAGGCAAGCCTTTTGTAAGCGGATCCGCAAGATTCTCCATTGATTTTATATAATCTATGGAAATCACGCCATTAGAGATCAACTGTTTAATGGTGTTATGTCTCCGACGTATGTGTCGTGACTTACCATTGTAAATGCTGCTTTGCGCACGTCCTATAGCTGACTGACTATCACAGTGTATGCTAATAGGAGCTATCGGCTTAGGCCAACACGGAATATCTTCCAGAAAATTCCGAAGCCACTCAGCCTCTTCCCCAGCTTTGTCCAACGCTATGAACTCAGCTTCCATAGTGGACCTAGCTATGCATGTTTGTTTTGTGGATTTCCACGACACAGCAGCACCACCAACCGTGAACAAGTATCCACTGGTGGACTTCGAGTCCTTACTATCTGATATCCAATTTGCATCGCAGTATCCTTCCAATACTGCTGGATATCTCGTGTAATATAATCCATGATACATTGTGTATTTTAAATACCTCATTACTCTGTTAAGAGCTTTCCAATGATCATCACTTGGATTACTCGTAAATCTGCTCAACTTGTTTACTGAACAAGCTAAGTCTGGTCTTGTACAATTCGTTATGTACATCAGACTCCCGATTACCTGATAGTATTTCAACTGGGCAACAGGTTCGCCTCGATTCTTTCTTAAGTGTATACTTAAGTCGAGCGGGGTCTTTACCGGTTTCACATCATCCATATTGAACCGTTTCAGAACTGATTCAATATAGTGAGTTTGTGAGAGTATGAGTCCCTCAGTCACCCTAGAAATCTTAATTCCTAGAATAACATTGGCAACTCCCATGTCCTTCATATCGCAGTTTCGTGTTAACATCTTCTTTGTACTCAAGATGATGTCACGAGTACTACCCATGATAAGCATGTCGTCTACATAGAGACATACTATCACAAATGCATTCTGTGTGCTCTTGATGTACACACACTTGTCGCATTCATAGATCTTGAAGTCATTTGACATCATTACCTGATCAAACTTTAAATGCCATTGCTTGGGTGCTTGCTTAAGTCCGTACAAAGACTTAACAAGTCTACAAACTTTCCTTTCTTGTCCTGGAACGACAAACCCCTCGGGTTGTTCCATGTAGATCTCTTCCTCTAACTCACCATTCAGAAAGGCAGTCTTAACATCCATTTGATGGATTTCCAGATCATAGACTGCAGCAATGGCTACTAGCATCCTTATTGAAGTGATCCTAGTCACTGGTGAGTAGGTGTCAAAGAAGTCAAAGCCTTCTTTCTGTCTATAGCCCTTGGCTACTAACCTGGCTTTATACTTCCCAATAGACCCATCCTCTTTAAGTTTCTTCTTAAAAATCCACTTACAACCAAGTGGCTTACTTCCAGGTGGAAGGTCAACCAACTCCCAAGTGTGGTTTTGAAGAATTGAGTCTATCTCACTGTTAATTGCCTCTTTCCAGAATGGAGCTTCTGGAGTTGACATAGCCTCGGAAAAATTCCTTGGCTCATTTTCTACCATATAGGTTAGAAAATCTGGTCCAAACGAAGTTGGCATTCTGGCTCGTTTGCTTTGACGAGGTTCCTCAGTATCTTGAGGAGTCGTCTCACGCACTCGCTTACTTGAGCTAGCTTCTTCACTGTTTTTGTCTTTCTTTGGAAAGACATTCGCAAAAAACACTGCATTCCTTGATTCCATGACAACGTTATCATGTATCTCAGGAATGTCCGATTTGTGCACTAAGAAACGATATGCACTACTGTTCGTTGCATAACCAATGAATACGCAATCAATCGTTTTAGGCCCAATTTTAACTTGTCTTGGTTTAGGTATTGCAACCTTCGCCAGACACCCCCACACTTTCAAGTATTTATAACTAGGCTTATAGCCTTTCCACAATTCATATGGGGTCTTATCCGTTTTCTTGGACGGAATTCGGTTTAAAATGACGTTGGCTGAGAGGATTGCTTCCCCCCACAAGTTCTGAGATAAACCCGAACTTATCAACGTAGCATTCATCATCTCCTTTAGAGTACGGTTTTTGCGTTCAGTAATACCATTTGATTGAGGTGAATATGGCGCAGTCGTTTGATGAATAATGCCATGTTCTGAACAAAATTCATTAAACGGTGTATCATATTCGCCACCTCTATCACTTCGAATTGTTTTAATTCGTTTGCTAAGTTGATTCTCAACTTCATTTTTATAATCCTTGAAAGCATCAAGGGCCTCATCTTTGCTACTTAGCAAATATACATAACAGTATCGTGTGCAATCGTCGATAAAAGTTACAAAATACTTTTTACCACCACTTGTTCGCATAAACTTTAAGTCACACAAATCTGTGTGAATTAAATCCAACGATTCAGTGTTTCGTTCTGTTGAAGGAAAAGGCGATTTTGTTAATTTTGCTTCAACACATATTTGGCATTTTTCTTTATTACTAAAGTCCAGTTTGGGCAACGAGTCAAGATTTATCATTCGTTGTATTGACTTATAATTTACATGTCCCAAACGAAAATGCCATAAACAGGAAGACTCAAGCATGTAAGCAGAAGAGGAAACAATTTTATTAGCCTCAATGGGCGCAACATTTTTGGGTACAATGGTCATAACATTTAACTTAAACATGTTATCCGAAAGATACCCTTTCCCCAGATACACCCCATTCTTAGAAAGTGTAAATTTTTTTGCCTCAAATACAAGCTTGAACCCATGCGTGACTAGCAGCGCACCAGAAACCAGATTCTTCCTTATATCGGAAACATGCAGCACATTCTGCAGAGTCAACTCCCTTCCTGAGGTCAGCTTCAGGATTACCTTGCCCGATCCTTCAATTTTCGAGCTGTTGGAGTTTCCCATGAACAATTGCTCATTGTTTGTCGTGGGCACGTACTCTCTGAACATTGCCCTGTTCGCACAAACATGTCGAGTGGCTCCTGTGTCCACCCACCATTCTCGTGGGTTTCCCACTGCGTTGCACTCGGTCACCACCGCGCAAAGGTTCAAATCTTCTATTGCGTCGACCAGATTTGCTTTCGCTTTATTCTGATTCTGATTCTTTTTGGGCTTCCTGCATTCACTGCTTCGATGCCCTGGTTTACCACAGTTATAACACTTACCTGTGAACTTCTTTGCAATTTCCTTGCCCTTGGAGTTCACACTCAAAGTGATATGCTTCTTCTTGTTCTTTGCCTCAGCAACATGAGCTTTGGCTTGACCAGAAGACATGGATGGCTTTCTTTCAGAGCGACGGTTGTCTTCCTCAATGCGAAGACGGACTATCAAATCCTCCATCTTCATCTCCTTTCTCTTGTGTTTGAGATAGCTCTTGAATTCCCTCCACGAAGGAGGCAACTTCTCAATCACAGCTGCAACTAGGAAAGATTCACTGAGCGTCATGCCCTCCTCTTCCATCTCAGAAACCAACATCTGTATTTCTTCCACCTGCGAAATTACAGTTTTGGAATCTAACATTTTATAGTCGAGAAATTTCCCAACTATCAACTTTTTAGTACCCGCATCTTCTGTGCGGTACTTTTTGTCTAAAGCCAACCACAATGCTTTCGCAGTTTTAAAAGTACAAAATATGCCATAGAGAGAATTATCTAGGCAACCAAGAATCAAATTTAAACAACAGAAGTTTGTGTATGCCCAGGCCTCAGCACCCAAGGCATTCTGCATATTCTGCTGTTGATCCTCCACAGGCTCAACCACAGGTGGATCCTCGCTGAGCATTCTGGCCAACCCCAACGCAGTGAGGTAGAACAACATCTTTTTCTGCCACCTTTTGAAGAAGCTTCCAGCAAATTTCTCCGGCTTCTCCACCTGAGCAGCAGTGGCAGCCGGATTCATTTGAGGCCCTCCAGTTGGTGCCAACGGAACCGTATTAATCTGCGGTCCGGCAGCAACATTGTTAGCCCCTTCAGGTGCAGACACGGAGTGAGCACCATTGAAGCCTTGAACAGAGTTAGAGCTCTCGTGTTCCATTCCTGTTCAGTTTGATCAAAACGTAAAGATCAGAACAGTCACAGGTTCAAGAATGAGTAGAAAGAGACTGCAAAACAGTACGAAACTGTCTTTGCGTAAATAAACAAAAAAGGTACATAATGTAATTGAATCGAAATACGTCTTAAGATTGTTGGCACAATCAATCCTGTACCAAGACGCAGTCGTTCACTGTGTGCATATGAAACAACAAAATGAATCAAACCCGGGGCGAGTCAAGGACTCTGTCCTTAAGACGTATTGCTCCGGTATACTGTGCCCAACCGGTATGAGAAATCGTCTCCCAGGATACAACGGGTACCTGTTCAGTTAAGCGGCACTGCTGAACTTGAACTCCTTCGAACTCTAGAGTGTCCTGACTTCTCCCGGACGATATGCAAGACTCACGTGCTATGAATGCGAAATGCTTTAATGCTTGATTGCTTGTAAGTGGTGTATATAGAATGAGCCCTTAACCCTCTTTATATAGGGGAGTCGGAGGTACCGTAACCGTTGGATCAAAACCGAAGTTTGATTTAAGCCGTTGGATTAAAACCTCCTCTCCAGATTAGGATGGTTTAATCTCAGCCTTTAGATCGAAGATAGATTAACAGGTTTAAACCTGGAACGTTGGATGGAAACCATATTCGGTTAAGCGGTTAAGACAGTTTAAATCTCGGCCGTTAGATTAAAGCTATCTTCCCTGCCACCGTTAGATCACAACAGATTGATCTTATTTTAAACCGGAGGATAGTGTTAGTTTCAAGTTTGAAACCTAACCGCACAATCAGAAGAGATTTTGCCCGCTGTCCGACTTCGATCGATCACATCGATCGATTGAAGTGACATCGATCGATCGATGTGATCGATCGATGTCTGACAGAGCACTTCAATCGATCACTTTGATCGATCTAAGTGACATCGATCGATCGAAGTGATCGATCGATGTCCTCTGATCGTCTTTGATCGATCCAACAATCGATCTAAGCTGCCTGATCCACTTCGATCGATGACATCGATCGATCGAAGTGACATCGATCGATCGATGTCATCGATCGATCGATGTCATCGATCGATGTCCGTCAGACGCCTTTTTCCGCCACATGGACACTTCCAACGTGGCATTCCTCCATATGGGTGACACCTCACCCATCTACAACATTTCCATCTGCTTTGAGCATTAATTTCACATTCACACAATACATAATTGAGTGAGTTCACATCCTAACATTAACTACTCGTTAAGGATTCATTAAGCTCATAGTACGTTGCACAACCAAGTTTTGCAACTTTCATTAACGAGCCGAAGCTCAAATCTTCAATCTCCAACGATGGGCCAAAGCCCAACCTTAAATTCTCCAACAGTAAATACACACATATATTGATATCGTATATACATACATCTACATAGAGAATACATACATGTATAAGCCACTATCAGTGGCTTGAGTAAAGCTGTCGTTGGACATAAAGGATACATGAATGTATAAGCCACTATCAGCAGCTTGGGTAAAACTATCGTTAGACAGAATATAGCTGTTAGACTACTTGGTTTTCTAGCGATTGGAGAGGTGTGGCCCTTTAAGGTCATATAATCTACCTTTATATAAAGAAAACTTTTGTATATTTAAACTTAATTTGATAAATAATATATTCTCAATTATCTATACGGAATTCTGGTTCACGTCCATAAACATTAGAAAACTTATTCTAAGCTTCATGAAGTTGCTGAAGGCCGACGACTGAGCCTCTTGTTAGAAAAGTACGTTGAAGTACTCTACCGTGTGCTCCAAACTTATATAGAACATATATGAGGTTGTTTGGGAGATTGATGTGATATTTTAAACACTTTAAACTTGAAATAGTTCACTTGGATCGATCCATGTTTCGAATGAATCGAACCAAGTGAAAGCTAGAATAAAGTTAAGTGTTCTGGAGAACTTCGATCGATCCATATAAGGGACATTGATCGATTGATGTATATATTGATCGGTCGATATGTTGTGTTGCAAATCCGGAAGCATTCTATCTAACATAGATCGATCACACCGATCGATCGATGTGACATCGATCCGAAATCGATGTGATCGATCGATGTAAGATAGAATGAAAGTCGAAGTTTCTGTCCGACTTCGATCGATCACATCAATCGATCGAAGTGACATCGATCGATCGATGTGCCAACGGACAGAACTATTCACTTTGAATTGCATCTTTTGGTCCAAAGATCATCTCTCTTCACCTATGAACGGTAAACAACGACTATAACTGGTAGGAAAACTGCTGAAATGAGTTTAAAACATGGCTTTTAACACAACCCAAGGTCTATATATAGTAGATCTTGCTATCTTCAAAGAATATACAACATTCTTGAAAAACTTAAGTATATTTCAGCAATCTTCTACTTCTCTCTCCATTGTCTATCTATTCAACAAGTTCAATCTCCTTCTTCTAAAGCAAAAGAAAAGGAGAAACCCGTTATATTTTGGGAAGCGTTAGTCTCGTTGTCTACCTTGCTCATTGGTAGATGCTAAATTACTTTAAGGACATAGTTATCACGAAACTCGTCTCGGCCTTTGTTTGATTATTTTCTTACTTGTTTTCCATCAACTTTCCAACACCTCTTACTTGATCAAACTTCCATGTAAAGTCAGCACCGTTTTTGTGTCATCATCTTGCTATACATTGTTTGGAACCTATTTTACTCGTCATTTCTCATCTTCTTGGCTTTTTAAACCAAAAGCCACTAAAGATGTACAAGTATCAAATCAATATATAACGTTCCTGGTTATAGACAGAGATTACTTAATTGACTCCTTAAGCATGAGATCGTTATTCGTTAGGACATGCATGCAAACGCATTTTAATCCCTTTCATCCTCAACTAAAGCCAATACCAGGGATGATGACGGAGTACAAATAATGCTTTTATCTTATTCAGAATGTTCAAATGGTGTTCTCGCTGCACTAGGCTCCTGCGTTTGTGTAGAGTTCAGGGAAGAACCGGATCGCTTTCGCGATCTGATATATGCAACCTTATCTTATACTTTGTGTGTAAGAGGCAAGGACAGGGACGCTAAAATCTGAAGGAGACTTGTTCTTGGATGGAGCTCAAGGGAGCTTATTAGCTGCAGGAGATGGGGACTGCATGTTTCATCCAAGCGAATTTTATCCGACCTGGACACTGGAGGCTGCACTAGGCTGTCTTAAAGCTATTCTCCAGCTTTGCAGAGGCTGGCAATCCATTTCTTTGCCATCAGAACCGACTGGCAGCAGCTTTGGTGAACGGCGATGAGTCTCTTAGATCTTTTTATGGGTCCATCTTTTCCCTGTGTAATTTTGACACAAATGGCCGTGGTTAGGGTGCGGATTTGATCGACTCTAGCCAACCGTCTGGATGTCTTACAGCTTATTATCATGTAAATCTGCTGCCTCTTCAACTCGGAAACAAATGAAATTTTAATGTTGTTTTAGTTATATTTAATAGGTATTTCAACTAGAATATGATAACAAATCGAGCCGAAACGAATACTAGGTTTTCGAATTCGAATTCGTAATACTAAACAAACTTTAAAATTGATTTGAGTTCGATTCGATAACCGTTTAACTGTTTAAACAAACCGAACTGTTTGTGAATAATTCGACTCGTTTAATCCAAACAGATGTTCAAATTTGAGTCGTTTACTGATCATTACTGAACGAATACGAACCGAACTCGAACAGTTCGGTTCGTTGAACGACGCTAGAATATGGCAATCGTTTTAGTTCAAAGAGGTTGCTCATTTAGAATACGAGCTTTTGACGGTATTGACACGACGTGCTATTTGGGTTTGATTAGTGCCTTGTCCTCTGGTACTTACCCTTGCAACACGTTCCCTTGAGTTTGTGTGCGCTTTTTCCCCCTTGACTCTTTTTTCTTCCCTTGCGAAATTGAGAATCTCATGGGAAGATACTTTACATTCACAGCAATATATATACACATGTACATAGTACAACATATTTCTCTAACACAAGACTAATATATATAAATACATATTGTGTGTGTGTGGGTACAACATAGTTCTCTAACACAAGACAAGGTCATAAGGGGTTGTGGACCTGTAATCCCCAGTTTGGTGGGGAGCTTAAGAGCTTCAACAGTGTTGCTTTTGCAGGACCTTCAATATGTTATTAATATATATTTATACATGTATTTCATACTGCACCCTAAAAAGGGATTTGAATAATACATATATCAATGTAATTCTCTGGAAAATTCTTGGAAAAAGGAAGCACACAGATGAAAGAATCCAAAACATTGCAAGCTCATTATCTAGAACAAAATCCGAAGATCCAAACAGTTGGAAATACAACCAAATCTTTGACTAACACAGACCTCAAAAGGTGATTCCAAATCTATGTCACCAAAATTTAAGAAAGGTGATTCCACATGGAAATCACCAAAATTTGAAGGACCACGCAGCCCCTAGACTTTAATGGCATACTTTCGCAGGGGGAAGTACATCTCCTTCTTCTTCTCCCGCTCGGTCTTCAAAGAGGCCTACAGAAGGATAACAACATCCAACAGTTAGTCATATGAGACCTTGTCATGAAAATCTTATGAAATCAGATCATACATGACGCAGGACAAGTCCCACCAGGGTTGTCACAACATATGAGGGAAGTCGGGAAGAGCTGCAAGTGTGTTAACTTCACAAAAATCACCTCTCCAGACATAACATGCAATAAAATAAGGTTCAACTTCATTGACAAATGCATCTCAGAAAAGTTCATTCCACATTCATCATGAAGCGAAAAAATTGATCTTCATTGTTTATCATGGAGTAGCCAGGGAATAACATTTATTAGACTGCAAAAACAGCACAAATACCAACTTACTTGATGCTTGGTCAGACGTCTGCGGATGGCCCGGGTTTTCTTCGGCCGCAGGTCAAGGGGCAAATACTTTTTGTTTTTATAGGCTTCCCTAAGTGCAGACTTTTGCTTCTGGGAAATAACGGTCAACACCTGGGCAATGGATAATCTTACTACCTTGCTGTATTTGCATAAAGACCAAAAGTTACAAAACTATGAGACACCAAACAATAAGTAATATCAAATCTGTCCATAACTCATTAAAAATCAAACAAGCAATGCCTCAATGCAAGTTACAAACACCCACTTTCACACCATACACCAATTACCACTTAGTTGAAGTAGGCATGCTAACAGAAGTTAAATAACCCAAATGCTGGCATGCCTATAGATTGGAACCTATACTTCTCTACCTTGGGACAAGAGCAAAACAAAGTAGAAAGAAAATTTAGGTCTTCAGCCAGTCACAGACATTTTATGTCATTCCGGGAGCAACTAGTGGCTCAATAAGATAACATCACTGGGGAAATGGGAAACATGGAACAAGCAGACGGTGATTGGTCGTTATAAAGCACCAACATATTTATAGTACATTTCGTTAGATGAGGCTCAACTACTAATAGTTGCCCTGGGAGTATTTTAGAATTAGTAAAAGACACTGAATGGAAGGGGAAAGAAGAAATGAGCCGTGAAAGCATATAATCCACCAGTCCAAGGAAGGGGCAAGAGACAGGAAAGGGGAAAAAAATCAAAGGTAAACATACATTTCTGAGTATATCACTTCCAGTAACTAACAAGAAAGTATTTCAAGAATGCCGAACTGTACAGCTATATACAAACGTATGACTGATTAGCAAATTTCCGCATCCAGTTTTGAATTCATGTTGATGCAGAGTAAGGAAACTAGAGAAAGAAAAAAGTCACAATAATAAAAGCAATGGGAGGTGAAGAAACATGAATATACATTTTGGAAAGCTTGTTAGGAGCGCCACCGGTGACCTTAGCCACGCGAAGAAGGGCAAGCTCCGCCTTCAGATCCTTCAGCTGTGCTAGCAACTCTGCCTTCGTTTTATTCCTCAGCTCATGAACCTTAATTCTCGCTGCATTAATCAACAGAAAGCTTCAATTTTATTAACCGAACCCAATTTCAACAGAAATCAATCCGAAATTGAAAAGAAGACAGAGTGATCGTGAAAAACGACTTACCCATGGCTCTGCTTGGATATGGAACTCCTGCAGAGACTGCCGCTCAGTGCGAAATGCTGAAAACCCTAGATGAAATTATTCAAGTGTTAGATTTTTAATTTTGAGGAAGGCGTATACCTTTGGAATTGGGTTGGGCTGATAAAGCCTAGACCTTTTGAATTAGTATGTCGTATCCATTAGCATTTAATGGGTTGGCATGAGGTATCCTCCCAGCCGAAAACCAGAAAACTAGTCACTGCGGTCAGCACATGAAGTGGTAGGGGACTGACCAAATGGTTTGCTCTATTCACATGAGCGGGGATCGAACCCCCAAGCACATTCTTAAAGGACGAGGTGCTGAACCACCACGCCAACCATATTGGTTAATCCATTAGCATTTTTAGTGCGCTAAATATAATTGACTTTTCAGACGTCGTTCGGTATATCAATTTTAGAAAGAAGTATCGATATTTCTTAAATTTACACTGTAATACAGATGTACAGCACCGTAATAGAGTGAATATTTTATGAACCGATTACGGTGTACCGAATTGAGCCGAATATTAGGTTTTCGAATTTGGATTCGTCTAGCTAAACAAACTCTTTGGCTCGGTTCGTTTAGCTAAACGAGCTTTAAAATTGGTTCGTCGGCTCGATAACCTTATAACTATTTAAACGAGCTGAACTATTCGTGGATAGTTCAGCTCGTTTAACTAAACGAGCCCAAACAGGTGTTCAAATTTGGCTCATTTAAGTAAAATTAACAAAAGAATTCGAACCGAATACGAATCAAACCGGACAGTTCGCGAACCGTTTAGTTCGATTAACAGCCCTAGGTGTACACAGTCCTGTAATACAATGATTTGCTCCAAGAGGTCAAGAGTTCGAATCAAGGGACGCGCACATTGTGGGTGTTCCTCTGCTGCTAGGCCAAAGGCCTGGTTTGTGAGGGACCTTATGTGGGTAACTGCGTAAGATCTCATCTAACCTAGGAGGCCGCTGGACTCCTGATTTACATCCTCCACACATGTTCCTAAAGGATGATTTACATCCTCCACACATGTTCCTAAAGGATGAAGCGGTGGGGACCTCTAGGATGAGGAATTTCAACTTTTGCTCCAAGAAATTAAAAGGATATGCTTGTCGTTTTATGGTCAAATATAACAGGCTGTAATTTTTCTTCTGATTTTGGAATGGCCTACAGTCCCATTTATCTTTGTTTTAGGAAAAATTTTGCTTGTCACTACATATTATGGAAATTGCTTCATTCATGACCCTCTATGAACCGAAAGACCATCCTACTTTTTTTGGGATAAAATATTAATATTAATCAGAGAAACCAAAACATCAAAAATTCAAAATAGATGCGACCTATACAATAGCTCTACTTGTATGTCAACATGCTAACATACATGTTCTATTCAGTAATCTATATCAATCTTAAACGGTATAACCATCCTACTCTTAGAACTAGAAATGCCTGTTATTAGCCCCCTTCCCCCCTCTCCCACCCCTTCCCCCGAGCAACACTGATGTTGTCAGATTTATCACCAAGTAATATGTGGGGGTTATGCCGTCAACTCTCCGTCAGTTGTTCGCATTGGACTGTTAGCCGACCTGCACAAAGGAACAAGGTCAGAGGACCCGGTATCTATGACTCCGGGTAATACCCTCCGACGCCCAAGTCAGTAGAGGCCATTTGTGGTGAAATTTAGGTGCTGGAAAAAAAGTACGGGCGTTTTTCTCTCTGTTCTCTTGCCTTTATATGGCAGCTTGAGCCAATGCATGGGCAGGGTTCTGAGGTTGTGACACGCGAGGAGGTCATAAGTAGGTCTGCAAATGAACCGAATCATAAACGAATAATTCGGGTTCGATTCGAATTCGATTATAGCATATTCGAATACGAATTCGAATCATATTTTGAGTTCAAAATGTTTCACGAACCGAATTCGAACTAGCGGGTATTCGGTTCGAAGATTTGATAAAGCTTCGATCAATTGAACTATTCAAAGGCTCGATTTGTGATTCCGTTCGACTCGACATTATGGTATTAAAAAAATTTCCTACCCTGGCCGCCATTACCCCTGCGAGGCTGCGACCTGTCACCTGCGTAACCCTAGAATTTCATCCCTCTTCTGCAAAATTCATCAACCGGAATCGCCGCTTGCCCAGTGCCCACCAGTCCACCACCACTGTCTCAACCTCGTCTCTCTCTGTTTCTCCCTCAGCTTTCGGAATAGGTAAAAACACTCTCGTTCTTCTAATCAATTATTGCCGCTGGTCTCCAATTTAATAGCAATTCGTTTTTCTGTTTGTATGTTGAATTTGTAAGATGACAGTGCATCTATTTCGTTTATCCCTCTTCTGCAAATTGAATTCTGTAATATGATATCATTTTGTTTTTTTCATGCGCCTCCTCTTCTGGAATTTTTTTCAGAATTCCTTCAGCCAAGACAGCACAGCAACCTCTATCTCCCTTCACCACAAACTCTCTCAAGATAAATCTCCTAAGAAATCATTTATGCAGTCTCCCTTTTCGATGACAGCAAGCTCGTCTCTCTCTGTTTCTCCGTCAGCTTTCGGAATAGGTAAAATTTTTTTACTGTTTTCCTTGATTGTTTGATTCCAAGATAAATGTTGTGTGTGTAGGGTTGGATGGTTGATTTTTTAGATTCCAAGCTAAATCTTGATGCTTTTTCGACTGATCTTTGTGGGAACAAGAATTAACCTTGAAATTGGTTGTTTCTTGTGTCTTGTATTGGACATTCAAAGCATATTTGTGCTTTTAAATTTTTATTTTTGGTTGGTATTTGATAACAGCAAATTGTTTTCAAAGGCAATTCTGATTATTATATTTATGTTTGCTTGCTTTTGTTCTGGACCGATTTTTAGTGATGACAGTTTGAGTGTTCTGTGGTTTTTTCATATGGTTGGTATTTGATAATTGAATCCTTGTTTGAAAGATTGTATGCAATATTGTATTGTTTGTAGGTGTTGATCATTACCGAGCCTCCTTAGCTAAAGAGACTGTTCAAGCATTAATATGTGGAGGTGACTGGGTGAGAAAGCTTCATGAGGTGAAGAAAAAGGCAAAGGTACTATCTGTAACTTAAGCTTTCGTTGAGAATAATTTTTTTTTTCAAGTTTTCATTCATGTATGAGATTTATCTTTATTGTAGGTTGATGAAGAACATGTTGAGATCCAATTGGCACAAGAGTAATAAGACGGAAGGTCATTATTTACAACTTTTCTTTCAATTCTCTCCCCTAACCGAAATTCTGGATCTTTACTTTAACAAAAATATTTCTGTTATGATGATTTTCTTATTTGTGGTTGTATTTTCTTAGATGGTATTTTCTCTGTTTTTGCTCGGTTTTGCATACAAGTATGGTGTGCTCGGTTTCTTTGTTGTAAGCACTTTGTTATTTCTGGGTTTCAATTCAATTTGAGCTTCTGATTTTACGTTACCACTGAAGGATGTATTTTGTTGTTGTGCAGATCATGTTGGCTTTTGGTGAAGAGGAGCAAATAGATTGTTGTACTGATGTTGGGTTTTATTTTGGGTTATATTAGCATTACTGGTGTTGGACTGCTGGTGCACAATGCTTTTTTTTTTTGGAGTTGGATTGCATTTATGGCGCAAATGATGATATATTTTGTGTAATTTGGCTGCACTTATGGTGTAATTTTCCTAGGAAAACAACACTTTATGATTTACCAGCAAATTATGATGACTGATGTATATTTTGCTTTGCTGCTTTATTTGGATGAGTTGGCTCTAGAAATTTTGCTTTCCTGCTTTATATAATTTGGAATACAGGTATAGTTTGTTGTTTGGTCATTGAAATTACATCTGAGGTGCTGCGCCTGTTTTAATTTTATGGAAACTTCAGTGACATGTTTATATTGGGAAAAATACAGTTGGCATTTGATTCTCACGTAAATTGGTAATATTGTTATTTACGAATCGAATTCGAGCTCACGAATCGAATTCGAGCTCGCGAATCAATCTAAGTTTGCGAATTGAATAACTATAATGAATAATTAATCGAGCTTCGAACCGAACCTAAAATTTATCGAATCCGAATACGAGCTGAATTTTAGGTTCGTCACGAATTCGAACTCGAATTCGAACCTCAAACAATATTTTCGAATCGAACCTATACTTTATAGTATTCGCTAAGATTCGGTTCGTTTGCACCCCTAGTCATAAGAATGACTCTTACTCTTGCATGCTCGCCAAGTGGCAGTGTATTAAGCTGAGTAAGCTAGCTTTTGACACCTGAAGAGGAGTTTCACCTGGTTATATTACCCAAAGTAAACTCCTGGCGCCGAGGTCATGCCTTGCCTAAATAATCAGAAGTGTTCGTAATGAACTGAGCCGTGAGGTCAGCTTGCTGAGACGCAAGTGTCCGACTTCAGAGAGCGTAGGTCAGCCTACCATGATGACTGCAATTATCTCAAGCGTGGCCTACGATCGTCGGCCTAAATGGAGCCGAGACCGAGACCTCGGCCTTTAGGCCGAGGTTCGTTGTAGCCGTTATGGAGCTGAGGCCGAGTTGAGGCCTTCAGGCCGAGGTGCGCTGTGAGATGCGCTGTTTGTCAGTATATGACCTTGTCGAGCTTTGGGCCGACCTGCGGGACAATGTTTTTGTACCCATATCCTACCATTGACTGTTGTTGACTAACTGGTGGTCTTTTTTGGTTCATCAAACACATATATGTGCTATTGCCCATTTGCCTTAGTAGACACATATTCCCACCTTGGAAATACCGTTCCGGGGGATGAGATCACAGCAGGCAAAAAAGGAGGTCAAAAATGAAGCCTCCTATCATAACCCGTCATGTGTTAAAATTAGCCATCTTCTCAACATTATCAATATTATTTTGTATAAGCATCTTATTTACTTCCTGCTGCTTTTTTGGTCATTAAGACCCCTCATATTCCAACTACATATCCTCATTAGAAGCTATGGTACCGTTTCTTCCTTCCCTTCTCTCTTTTCTTTGGCCCGTTTTAAGTACTCCCCCCCCCCCCCCCCCCCCCCCACTTTTATTTGCAAAAGTTTTTTCTCAGCCCGTTCAGTGTTGTTTACTAAAAGCAGTTATGTTTCCCACTAATCAAATCATACAAAACTCAAATAATATTCTCCGTTAGGCGAGTCTGTGATCTTTCTTACGAGAATGGAACATCCATCTTATGCTTTCCCTGCTAATGACACCTAATGATATCCTGTTTATCATAATCAGTTTCCTGAGTTGTAATCTGCACCTCAGTTGATACTATTAGACATTGAGTTAGAGGAAAATGAAGTGTTTTCTTGTGCTCTAGAAGTAGCTACCAGTCATCATTTTGGCTATTTTTGTTCATTCAATACAACAATCATACTCAGCATAGCCCAACGACAGAAAAAGCTACCGCTAGGGTCTGAGAAGGGTGAGAAACAGACAAACAATACCTCCATCCCAAATGATAGAGAGTTTGATTCCAGTGAGACCTGTGACTCTATATGTACCTTCATAGATGACATAATATAAACAAAAAAGAAGGAATTGATGATAACACACTAACCTAAACATTGATAAAGATTTAGGAGGATAATTGTCATTAAAGTTACAAAATGATACTACAATTGCCTGATGAGAGGTATTGTTCGTAACCAAACACCCTTTACATCACTATTTTCTTCTGGACAGCATTCTAAAAGTGGTGGAAAAGCAAATTCAGCTCTCTCTCTCTCTATCTTTATCTACATTTTCATAAAAAAATTGACTAGAATGCCAAGATAATCACTGAAAATCTCCACTTCTTCGCTGACATCACATACAAATCCCCACAATGGATACAGTTATAACAAGAAAAATCGCAGAGGGGGGGGGGGGGGGGGGTTCGTCTATGGCTGCTTCTGATGCAACAGGAGCCTTCATCACCACAGACCAGACATCAGATCAAGCCAACTTTTGAAAACACGGTGCTGCAAGGAAATTTTGGTTTGAACCACCCCTCCATGTAAAAGATTGAACAGCACAAAACCGCAATCAGAAGGCCCTCAAATGATCTTATTTCTAATTTCTTCCAGTTTCTTTAAAATCTCTGCCGGCGTTCTATCCAGCTCTTCAGCAATTTTTCGCTGTAGATCCATTGGCAGTGTAGGAAACTGTTCACATAAATCTCCATCAATCACATCCTGCAAACATGATTTTGACCCAAGTCACTTCAAGAGCTCCATCAAAAATGAATATATAAATAAATAACATAAACAGAATAACTTCAATTCCGTTAGGCTGCTGCTGTAGCAGCCGATTCTCTGAAGGTGTAAGTAAAGAGATGGGAGAGAGAAATAGCACAAAAGGGTGCTGAAGGTATAACCCAGAACACACCTTGACAGGAAAATAGGATGATCTATAAGCCATGTGATCCCTGCCGCACAAAGGTGGGTGTTCTTGTCTCATATGCATCTCTAAGTGAGAAAAGAAGTCAACATCATCGCGGGAGGTGAAAGGAAGCAGTGCCCCCAAGCTCCCCATTACAGTCCCAAAAATGATGCCCTCTCCACCACCTGGAATTAAAGAAGCCTTTTGCAAGCAGGTGACCACATCACCAACATGAAACTGAACAATTTCCTCCACCTTGTTTGGAGCTCCATTGAGTTTTCCTTGCTCCCATTTTATCCTTCCACCAGTTGGATCCTCTTCTATCTCATCTGATACATCTTGTGGGAGCCTCACAAAGTAGATATTTCCAAATTTGTCTGAACCAGCCATTGTATCAAAGTCCACATGATGTGCTGCTGTCAACCACCGAGGAACTGTGTCATCCGCAAATATGTAAAGCTGATTTTCATCACGCCGATACTTGCAGTAGTGGAAGGACTGTAACACAGAAAATAACATCAGAGTATATGTCAGCAGAAAAAAGGTAAATCGTACAGCAGCAGATTCAGGTAATAACCGGAATTCATTGCAGGAAAATGACTAGAAATGATGGACATCCAAGAAAAGCTCTGCATAGTCAAGAAAGTCATAAAAACAATACTAAATACTCCGATGCTTTACAGCTGCACAGACAATTGGCAGCAAACAGGAAAAAGTCAAGTAGCATCAATGCAAATATGATATATCAACATACTAAGCATGGTCAAAAACTGTTGAGGCAAACCCAAGCTCATAAATGATAAAGAAAAGGAATGACAGAAAGAAGCCAATAAACAGCATACCTCTTGGATATCCCCGACATAGATTCGATCACGATAGGTGTGGAGAGATGTTATCGTGTTGGGAAACAATTTATTCTCACATCTTCTAAGCAATCTTTTTTTCCCCAATTCATACAATCTAAGGACAGACCCTACGCCAGCAAGCAGTCTTCCCTGGAACTGACATAATGCAAGGGGGACATCTTCCACTTGTGTCTTATGCAAAAGTTCAAGGACCTTCCCATCCTCTTTAAATCTGTATAAGTGAATATATCCCGCATCGAATTGTTTCTTGGGCCAGAACTGTAGACCCTTTGCTGTGCCAACAGCTAATAAGGTTCCATACTCCTTATCATGAAAATTAACTGTGCATATGCTGAATGCAGCTTCATTATCCTGAAGCTCCAGAAGGCAAGTTGTCTGTGCTGACCTGGGATCAAGAACTCTGATGCAAGAAACCCACTTTTCTGACTCCGACTTTGGATAACCATACTGTTCATCTGACATTGGGTCATTGCTGTCCTCATCATCAACACCATTCTCCATTTGATCGTCATTTCCATTTTCTCCCTTTCCAGCAGCTTCGAAGAAGTGTCTTTTCGTAGCTTCCCGCTCCTCAGCTGTAAAAGCCCCTTGATCGCTTTCAATAATAACTAACAACTTTTTCTTTGGCTGAAGCACAAATTTTCTTGGGGTATATCTCAAAGGGATAGCAGTTTCATTGAAGGTTTCTCCCAGTCTCTCAACAGCAAAAACTCTCAAGGCATCCCCTGCAACTGCAACTACACCTTCTGCACACTGATCAGAGGAAAATGACGCTGCATACTCAAGAGTTTCATATGAAAGGGGGGTTAGGAGAAAATGCCCCTGATGGATGTAACCAAGCCAAGGTCTGCTTGACAAGCAAAGCATGGCACGCCGTCCTCTCACAATGACAGAAAATAGCTTTGGGGGTTGAAGTCCTAAAAATCGAGAGCGGGCATCTGAAAGCTGACCTGTGACCATATCGACCACAGTTCTGAATAAAACTCCATTTTGCAACCCAGCATTAAGGAAGAGGTTCGCAGGGTGATCTGCCCCATCCTCCCCACCGCTGGAAGCAAGAACTTCAAGAAAAAGGAGAGACTCAGGTGGGCTAGACACGCTATGCAGACTGAGAACTTGCATGCAGTCATCAGGATCCAATGATAAAATGCGGATAGTGTTGTCATATGACCCTACTGCAAGAAAACGAGATCGCTGTCTTCCTTCAGGTATAGGAGCAATATCCAAGCAGGCTACATCTCCTGACATTTCATGTTTCTCAACCTCCATCAACTGGCCAGTCATATCCACTTCAAAATAAATAAGTTCTCCACCACTTAGGGCAATAACCACTTGAAGCCTATTCGATCCAACTTTGACAATTGTTCTCTTCCCAGGAGTTCTCCACTCATTAATACGCCCATCCGCCCGAATATGCCGAATACCACTCGGATGAACTTGAATTAAAGAGTCATCGCCTATTAAAGAAACAGAAAGGGAAGGAGTAGTATCAAGAAACCCACTGTCACTAACTTCTTCAACTGTCTCACCAATGGAAAGAACTAGAGTGGCATTGGCAAAGGAAACAACAATGTAAGCATCAAATTCATCAGTGACATTCTTTTTCACTGTCCAAACTGCACTTGGGACACCAGGAAGCTGTGACACTGCCATTTCGCTGATTGCCAGCCCTGTTCTTAGAATCCGGACAGAAGAACGAGGACCACGCCCACAAAGTGCAAATATCTGAGGGGTTTCTTCCTCAAAAAGGTTTATTACCTTCATGTCCATTATCGGCATCAAGCTTTCAACTTGATCAATCCTAAGAAGATTTTTCAGCTTTCTAGAGTTGAAAAATACAGGCTGGAAACCTTCTTCAGTTTCCATAAGCGTTGCAGAAGAGGACTCCACATCCGGTTCCTCTCCAATAGCTTGAAACTGATATAGTGAATGATTCCCAAACTCTGAAGCCGCAAACAGGAACCCTGTCTTCAAAACACACATTGACGATGTTACAGGAATCGTATCAAAGTACTTAATTACCAGCTCCTTCACCCCATCATTATCATGATCCAGAGTAACCTTAAAGATGTCCCCATATTCAGTTTGCAGCAGAAAGAAAAACATAGACCTCTGCCGGTGTGTGGCAGCTGACACTATAAGGACTCCCCGTTCGGCAGGCAAGTCATGCCGCCTGGGAATCACAGCACGGACATCTGGATGGCCCTGATTCTTATATATGACAAAATTTTCAGCACAAACAAGGACACCACTTGGCCCATCACCACCTCCTGGAACGGTGACAAGCATATTAGCACCATTATCGACCGGCTCAGACCATTTCCTAGACACATGGTTAAGCCCTAAATCCAACTCATAAAAGGTCAAATGCTTCTGTGCCTCATTCGTGGCCTGACCAGTGGGGTCCTGGTCAGCTTCCGCATAATCCAACTCAATCGCAGCGAAAATAGGATTATCAAACCCACAGTCAACCCCGCAGATCGAGTATGTAATCGTGTGACTCTTATGTGCTTCTAATGGCGAAGAAATAGTTAACCTAGCAGCAGTATCCCTATTCAAGACATAAACAAGCTTCTGTTTCTCACAAGCACCAATCATAGCAGCTCTACCTTTAGGATCAATAGCCAGATACTGACCCGGAACAATCCTCCGGCAACCCGATTTCCCAAAAGTCTCTTGGTGAATTTTATCAAACACATTCTTCTCTTTATTGTATTCTAGTATAACAATCCTCCCCGAATCGGAACCAACAACAATGTAGTCTTTCTGCGATCCGGTTAACCTAAATTGAGCTAAAGCACGAATAGTGCCGAAGATTTCGACGGAAAGCAATGTTTGAAGCTTACCATTGTTGTCAGGGCGAAGAAGATCGAGGATTTTGCCGCGGGCGACTACGATTTCTTGGCTTTTGCCACCGGAGAAGCTTCCATTGATTGCGCAGACCATGCCAGTGGCTTTCTGGAGAGTGAGACTGTAGAGATACATGGCGGTGGTAGTGGGGTGCAGCTAAAACCCTAGAAGTGGAGAAGTTCCAAAATTAGGATTGAAAATGGGGGGAGAAACCAATACTCAGATAGCCGAATTGAAGTTCAAAACTCCAAATTGAAAAAACAGAAAGTAAAGAAGAAAATTTGGAGAAAAATTGAGAATCCCAGGCCTGCGAGGCAGAGGAAGCGAGGAGAAAGGAAGACAATAGTAGAGGAGGGTTTCGGTCTGTGTCGCCACCAGTAAAATATTTGTTTGAATATTGTTTTAGAACGTTATTTTGACACACAACATATGACTAATAACAAAAAAAATTGTTATACAGATATATTTATATATATATATATGTATATGTATATATAACAACAACAATATTACCTCACTGTCTTAGAGGCTCCCACCTATGACGGAGTATAGAAGAGTCGAATGTACTCAACCATATCTATGTGTTAGAAAGACACAGAGGTTCTTCCCACATAATCTATAATGATGCGTCGAGCTATGTCAATTAACTGATACTTCACGATATAAGAAGCGCAGCCAATTTAGTGAGTCATTTTGATTATTCCATCATATTTCAAAGTTAATAAATAGTGTGTGGCTGACTCCATTGGAAATGGAATATATATATATATATATATATATATATATATATATATATATATATATATATATATATATATATATATATATATAAACAAATCCACTTAGCGGATGGACCTAATTTCTCAAGGACATGTAATCATGGAGTTGTTAGCTACTCCAACATATAAGCATATTAACCATTACATTTTACAACAAATTTGGCTTCCAACTCCTATAAATATAAACATTTCCATTCAACTACTAATATCTTCTAACCAATTCACCAAGCACATTTACAAATGACAAATCTTTTCATTGAAATCCATAATCCCTTTTCTTCCCTAATCACAACCATACCATGGTTTTTCTTGTTCTTGACTACAATCCACAAATCACATTCAGCTAGAAGTCTGAGTGATTCATTCCACCATCATCGCGATAACGATAACCGCGCAATGACCTTCTACATGGTAGATGTTCTTAGTGAAAAAAACCATTCCTCCCATCCATTATCATCAAGAGTAGAAGGACATCTACCTTTCTCCAAACCATTAGGTAATTTCCCTCCTTTTGAAGCCATCCCCATCCCACAAAGCATGCCTAATCCTATTCCAGCAACAGGACTGGCATCTCAAACGCTCGATTTAGAAGGAATTGGCATGACCTTTCCATATATAGCAACTCTACATGAACTGGAGCTAGGCACTGTGACAACAATTGATGAGGACATATACGAAGGATCGGGTATTTTTGGGTCGGTTTTTCTTGGAAAAGCACAAGGGATCTATGTTTCAAGCTCTGTAGATGGGATTATTAGTCATATGGTGGCAATGACTGCAAGTTTTGCTCATGATGAGTATAAAGATGGCTTGAGATTCTTTGGTGTGCAGAGGAGTGATGTGAGTGAGTCACATGTTGCCATTATTGGTGGCACTGGCAAATACCAGAATGCAAATGGCTATGCAACAGTTAAAGCAGTCAGATTGAGCTCAAGAAAACAGAGTGATGAAGCATACTGCCTCCTGCAATTTGATGTGTATCTAGGTTAGTAGATTTATGCGGAAAAGTGCACCTAGTTTATCTTCTCTTCTGAGCGTGTGACATGTGTATTCAGTTTCACCAATTTGGTAATATATGATGGAACAAAGCAAAATGATTTACTAAATTGTCTGCGCTTCTTATATTGTGAAGTAGCTATTGATCGACGCGGCTTGACGCAATTTTCATTATGGGTCATCGGGAAACAACCTCTGTGTGTTTCTAACACATGGGTATTGATGAGACTAGAATTGCTCACCGGGTGGATCAGAGATGATCCGAGTTATATGCCATTAATCTTCCGCCTAAATCCGTCAATGAAACCTGAGAAGGAAGAGAAACGTTAGAGGTCCCAGGGCGCTGCCCCGGGAAAACCCTCCGACGCTTAAGTCAGTTATGGGTGTTTTTAGTAGGCAATTTATGCTGGAATAAGGTTTAGATGAAACCTGTAAATTTCACTGAGTGATTTGGCTGTTTAGGGTGTTGGCCGAGATGGAGTTCATATGAGAAGGCTCCAGAAGTTGTTCCAAAAGTTGGATCCCTTTCCTCGTCTGGAGAGAGAGATATTTATACCCAAGATTGAGGAGGTCTGACCCCCTGCCCGATTGATGAGATGGTGATGTGTCTGAGATGGCGGTCTAGTCCACTGCAGAGCCGCAGTATGATGAGACAAGTGCCTGAGAACATAGATGTGTTAGTGGCTGACTCTATGATGTGTGAGTCGGCCTGTAATGAATACCTTGTACTGAGCCAGTCAATGCTTGACACCTGGAAAGTATTCTGGTGAGTTGCCTTGATGGGTCCCAGACGACAGTTGATAATATCTTCTTCTGGTCTTATCCGATATTAGAACGCAGTGCTAGCATGAAGCCGAAGCCGAAGTCAATCCGAGGCCGAGATGAATAAGTGTCCTTTGAAAGTTGTGCACTATTGATTCCTTTACTCGTCGAGGTTGACTGTGAGCGGTAGCTTTGACTAAAGCTTTGTCGAGCCGAAGTGCAATAGGTCAAGCTGTCCTTTCAAAATGACTTCATACCTAACCAGTCTTAGTCATGTTGAGCAAGTGCCGACCTGACTCAGGCATGCGGCCGAGCTGACCAAGAATTATAGTTGAATTTGCCTTAACCGTATTAATAGGCTTGTCTTGGCTAAAGTGCAAGATGGCAGAGCAGAAGTGCATCCTTGCCGAGCTGTCAGAGTTGTCTCAGACTTTAATTTGTCGTTGACTGTTTGTTGACTAACTGAATATTTTTTGGCTCATCAGGCATGGTTGCGCACATCCGACCTCCCGTACTCTGAGGCGGAAGCATCTAAGACAATGAGGTAATGTTGTTGTTGTATGGTATGATCTTATTGGTTGGATTAGAGGATAAAACAGAAGATAAACTAGATGATCTTTCTCCTGATTAATACTAGTACAACAAAAACACACAGAGGATTTTTCCTAATGCCTCATAACGAAATTACAACAAGCCATGTCTATTAATGCTATTACATAGTATGCAAATCAATCATTTCCAATGTTAATATCATTTCACTTTGTTTTGGGACTTCAAGTGAATCTCTAGTTCTCATAGTCCATTATTTGAGGAAGAAAGCATAAGAATACCGATTCTCAACTACTTTTTTCTCCTGCCCATCATATAGGAGTATTAATGAACCGAGTCGAACCGAATACTAGGTTTTCGAACTCAGATTCGCTTGGCTAAACAAACTGTTTAGTTCGGTTCGTTTAGCTAAACGACCTTTAAAATTGGTTCGAGTTTGGCACGATAACCCTTTAACTGTTTAAACGAGCCGAATAGTTCGCGAATAGTCCGGCTCGTTTTAGAAAACGAACCCGAATAGCTGTGCGAATTCGGCTCGTTTACCGACCATTAACGAACGAATACGAACCGAACTCGAACTGTTCGGTTCGTTGAACAGTCCTACCAGCAAGTAAAGGTGCAAAATAAACCAAGCTTTTTAATTGTTTATGAATGGACATGTCAAAACTTCACTGTATGTTTGAAAACAGAGTCATGTTGTATTTATCTTTCCTCAATTTCCTAGAGGAACCAAAACCAAGTGCACTGAATCATTGTGTCTAAATCTGACATTACATCTTTACCAGGATACCTAATCTTATTCCTGCATTCTAACTTTAATCATGTCCAAATTCTATGCTTTTAGCCTGTAATAGTGTTTCTTAATCCAATATATAATTGACAGTCGTCGGCTGAGGCCTACATATTACTCTGCAAATGGCAAATCTCTTGGGAAATTTGCCCTTTTGCCTCTAAATGTTGCTTATCAGATTACAAGTTAGGAACCTTCACAACAAGAACATATGACCACAGAGTTCCCTTT
>AP025064.1:6761011-6789157 GCA_036186865.1 Eustoma russellianum | reverse complement strand
TTTTTTTTTTTTTTTTTTTTTGAAAAAAGAGACATATGACCATAGACTTTAACAACTGTTGTCTAGCTACCTACTCCAAACATGAGCTCATACGCATTCTTGTCTATAATCTTTGGCTTCAAATTGTTGGTCATTTAAGAAGTAGAGGTATCCATTTACATGAATCTGACCATGAAATTTGCTTACCAACTATGACCATAACTTAAACCGAGCTTGATTTTTTTAATATTAAAAAGGAAGAAAAAATCATAAACCGAACTCGGATTAAGTTATGGTCACGATTGATCAGAAAAATCCAGGTCAGCAGATTTCATTCCCTCCTCTACTAGTTCGTAGGGGTGTTAACGAACCTAGCCGAACCGAATACTAAGTTTTCGAATTCGGATTCGTTTAGCTAAACGAATTGTTTGGCTCGGTTCGTTTAGCTAAACGAACTTTAAAATTGGTTCGAGTTCGGCTCGATAACACTATAACTGTTTAAACAAGCCGAATAGTTCGTGAATAGTTCGACTCGTTTTAGTAAACGAATCCAAACAGCTATTTGAATTCGGCTCGTTTACGAACAATTACCGACGAACCGAACACGAACTAAACTCGAACAGTTCGCAAACTGTTCGGTTCGTTGAACAGCCTTACTAGTTCAGTTTAAGTTAAGGTCAAAATTGGTCAACAAAATCCCGATCAACATATCTCATCCCTCTTTCAACTATCAATCGCTCGGCTGGCCCAAAAACTCCCAACAGTAACATGGTCGCCAAGTCTAACAACGTCAATGTACCACCTTTATCCCATGATGGAAAATCACTAAAAATATTGTTATATATACGTATAAATTCTGGTATAAATGCCAACAGTAACATGGTCGCCAAGTCTAACAGCGTCAATGTACCACCTTTATCCCATGATGGAAAATCACTAAAAATAATGTTATATATGTTAGAACAATCAATCCTGTACCAAGACGCAGTCGTTCACTGTGTGCATATGAAACAACAAAATAAATCAAACCCGGGGCGAGTCAAGGACTCTGTCCTTAAGACGTATTGCTCCGGTATACTGTGCCCAACCGGTATGAGCAATCGTCTCCCAGGATACAACGGGTACCTGTTCAGTTGAGCGGCACTGCTGAACTTGAACTCCTTCGAACTCTAGAGTGTCCTGACTTCTCCCGGACAATATGCAAGACTCACGTGCTTATGAATACAAAATGCTTTGAGAATGCTAAGAGCTTGGTGTGTCAATGATTGCTCCCTTAGCACTCTTTATATAGGGGAGTCGGTTGGAGAACAAGGAACCGTGACCGTTGGATCAAAACCGAAGTTTGATTTAGACCGTTAGATTAAAACCTCCTATCTAGATTAGGAAGATTTAATCTCAGCCTTTAGATCGAAGATAGATTAACAGGTTTAAACCTGGATCGTTAGATGGAAACCATATTCGGTTAAACAGTTAAGACAGTTTAAATCTCGGCCGTTAGATCAAAGCTATCTTTCCTGCCACCGTTAGATCATAACAGATTGATCTTATTTTAAACCGGAGGATAGTGTTAGTTTCAGGTTTGAAACTTAACAGCTTAAACAGATCGATTCTGCCCGCTGTCAGACTTCGATCGATCACATCGATCGATCGAAGTGACATCGATCGATCGATGTGATCGATCGATGTCTGACAGAGCACTTCAATCGATCACTTTGATCGATCTAAGTGACATCGATCGATCGATGTGATCGATCGATGTCCTCTGATCGTCTTTGATCGATCAATCCATCGAATGAAGCTCTCTGATTAACTTCGATCGATGACATAGATCGATCGAAGTGACATCGATCGATCGATGTCATCGATCGATGTCCGTCAGAAGCTTCTATGCCACGTGGACCCCTCCAACGTGGCATTCCTCCATATAGGTGACACGTCACCCATCCACAACATTTCCATCTACTTCGAGCATTAATTTCACATTCACACAATACATAATTGAGTGAGTTCACACCCTAACATTAACTACTCGTTAAGGATTCATTAAGCTCATAGTACGTTGCACAACCAAGTTTTGCAACTTTCATTAACGGGCCGAAGCCCAAATCTTCAATCTCCAACGATGGGCCAAAGCCCAACCTTAAATTCTCCAACAATCCCCCACATGAATGGAAATTAATGCAGACGCATATGCAGACTCTGAGGAGAAGTCAGACAAGAAAATACTGCATCAGAAGAGGTAGCTTCTGGCTTTGAACCTTTCTTAGTGATGTACCATCGGATCCACTCGGCTAAGTAGTGACTTGATGTCTTGAACTAGTCAGCCTTTGTTGTGAACCAAGACAATGATACTCACACAATATTTCCTTTAACACCCTTTTGGTTCTCATGGTTGTGTTCGTTTTGGCCATGAACAACCTGGTTTCAGAAGGTGTTTTAGAGAAATCTTGCCACCCAGACTTTCTCATAGAAGCGGCCCCACTTCACACTTACATAGGTGATTCCTATCAAGAGTATTCTGCCATACTCCACTTGACGCATCAAGATATAGGACATCATTAAAAGCCTTAGCTTACCCTGAAATCTCTGCAGACAGCACTTTTACCAGACGGAATGAGTAAGTGCTAACTGAACCTTCATAACTTAGTTGTCCCATTGAACCAAGATTCTGGGATCTCCAGTCAACAAGGTTGGGTTACCATTACAAAGACTCATGCATCATGGGCTTCAGTCCCATTCCGTTTGTCAATCTTGACATCTGATCTCTAGGCAAGCCTTTTGTAAGCGGATCCGCTAGATTCTCCATTGATTTCACATAATCAATGGAAATCACGCCATTAGAGATCAACTGTTTAATGGTGTTATGTCTTCGACGTATGTGTCGTGACTTACCATTATAGATGCTGCTTTGAGCACGTCCTATAGCTGACTGACTATCACAGTGTATGCTAATAGGAGCGATCGGCTTAGGCCAGCACGGAATATCTTCCAAGAAATTCCGAAGCCACTCAGCCTCTTCCCCAGCTTTGTCCAACGCTATGAACTCAGCTTCCATAGTGGACCGAGCTATACAGGTTTGTTTCGTGGATTTCCACGACACAGCAGCACCACCAATAGTGAACACGTACCCACTGGTGGACTTTGAGTCCTTACTATCTGATATCCAATTTGCATCGCAGTATCCCTCTAACACTGCTGGATATCTCGTGTAATGTAATCCAAGATTCATTGTGTATTTCAGATACCTCATCACTCTGTTAAGAGCTTTCCAATGATCATCACTTGGATTACTGGTAAACCTGCTCAACTTGTTTACCGAACAAGCTAAGTCTGGTCTTGTACAATTCGTTATGTACATCAGACTCCCGATCACCTGAGAGTATTTTAGTTGAGCTACCGGTTCGCCTCGATTTTTCCTTAAGTGCATACTTAAGTCGAGTGGGGTCTTTACCGGTTTCACATCATCCATATTGAACCGTTTCAGGACTGATTCAATATAGTGTGTTTGTGACAGTATAAGTCCCTCAGTCACCCTAGAAATCTTGATTCCTAGAATAACATTGGCAACTCCCATGTCCTTCATATCGAAGTTCCTCGTCAACATCTTCTTTGTGTTTAAGATTATGTCCCGAGTACTTCCCATGATAAGCATGTCGTCTACATAGAGACATACTATCACAAATGCATTCTGTGTGCTCTTAATGTACACACACTTATCGCATTCATTGATCTTGAAGTCATTTGACATCATCACCTGATCAAACTTTAAATGTCATTGCTTGGGTGCTTGTTTAAGTCCGTACAAAGACTTAACAAGTCTACACACTTTCCTTTCTTGTCCTGGAACGACAAACCCCTCGGGTTGTTCCATGTAAATCTCTTCCTCTAACTCACCATTCAGAAAGGCAGTCTTTACATCCATTTGATGGATTTCCAGATCATAGACTGCAGCAATGGCTACTAGCATCCTTATTGAAGTGATCCTAGTCACTGGTGAGTAGGTGTCAAAGAAGTCAAAGCCTTCTTTCTGTCTATAGCCCTTGGCTACTAACCTGGCTTTATACTTCCCAATAGACCCATCCTCATTAAGTTTCTTCTTAAAAACCCACTTACAACCAAGTGGTTTACTTCCAGGTGGAAGACCAACCAACTCCCAAGTGTGGTTTTGAAGAATAGAGTCTATTTCACTATTAATTGCCTCTTTCCAGAATGGAGCTTCTGGAGTTGACATAGCCTCGGAGAAATTCCTTGGCTCATTTTCTACCATATAGGTTAGAAAATCTGGTCCAAAAGACGTCGGTATTTTGGCTCGTTTGCTTTGACGTATTTCCTCAATATCTTGAGGAGTCGTCTCACGCACTCGCTTACTTGAGCTAGCTTCTTCACTTTCTTTGTCTTTCTTTGGAAAGATATTTTCAAAGAATACTGCGTTCCTAGATTCCATGACAACATTTTCATGTATCTCAGGAACGTCTGATTTGTGCACTAAGAAACGATATGCACTACTGTTCGTTGCATAACCAATGAATATGCAATCAATCGTTTTAGGCCCAATTTTAACTAGTCTTGGTTTAGGTACAGCAACCTTCGCCAGACACCCCCACACTTTCAAGTATTTGTAACTAGGCTTATAGCCTTTCCATAATTCATATGGGGTCTTATCCGTCTTCTTGGACGGAATCCTGTTCAAAATGACGTTGGCTGAGAGGATAGCTTCCCCCCACAAGTTCTGAGGTAAACCCGAACTTATCAACATAGCATTCATCATCTCTTTTAGAGTACGATTTTTGCGTTCAGCAATACCATTTGATTGAGGTGAATATGGCGCAGTCGTTTGATGAATAATGCCATGTTCTGAACAGAATTCATTAAACGGTGTATCATATTCGCCACCTCTATCACTACGAATTGCTTTAATTCGTTTGCTAAGTTGATTCTCAACTTCATTTTTATAATCCTTGAAAGCATCAAGGGCCTCATCTTTGCTGCTTAGCAAATATACATAACAATATCGTGTGCAATCGTCGATAAAAGTTACAAAATACTTTTTACCACCTCTTGTTTGCACAAACTTTAAGTCACACAAATCTGTGTGAATTAAGTCCAACGATTCAGTGTTTCGTTCTGTTGAAGGAAAAGGCGCTTTTGTTAATTTCGCTTCAACACATATTTGGCATTTTTCTTTATTACTAAAGTCCAGTTTGGGTAGCAAGTCAAGACTAATCATTCGTTGTATTGATTTATAATTTACATGTCCCAAACGAAAATGCCATAAACAGGAAGACTCAAGCATGTAAGCAGAAGAGGAAACAATTTTATTAGCCTCAATGGGCGCAACATTTTTGGGTACAATGGTCATAACATTTAACTTAAACATGTTATCCGAAAGATACCCTTTCCCCAGATACACCCCATTCTTAGAAAGTGTAAATTTGTTTGCCTCAAATACAAGCTTGAATCCATGCGTGACCAGCAGCGCGCCAGACACCAGATTCTTCCTTATATCAGGAACATGCAGCACATTCTGCAGAGTCAACTCCCTTCCTGAGGTCAGTTTCAGGATTACCTTGCCCGATCCTTCAATTTTCGAGCTGTTGGAGTTTCCCATGAACAACTGCTCATTGTTTGTCGTGGGCATGTACTCTCTGAACATCGCCCTGTTCGCACAAACATGTCGAGTGGCTCCTGTGTCCACCCACCATTCTCGTGGGGTTCCCACTGCGTTGCACTCGGTCACCACCGCGCACAGGTTCAAATCATCCATTGCGTCGACCAGATTTGCTTTCGCTTTATTCTGATTCTGATTCTTTTTGGGCTTCCTGCATTCACTGCTTCGATGCCCTGGTTTACCACAATTATAACACTTACATGTGAACTTCTTTGCAATTTCCTTGCCCTTGGAGTTCACACTCAAAGTGTTATGCTTCTTCTTGTTCTTTGCCTCAGCAACATGAGCTTTGGCTTGACCAGAAGATATGGATGGCTTTCTTTCGGAGCGACGGTTGTCCTCCTCAATACGAAGACGGACTATCAAATCCTCCATCTTCATCTCCTTTCGTTTGTGTTTGAGATAGCTCCTGAATTCCCTCCATGAAGGAGGCAGCTTCTCAATCACAGCCGCAACTAGGAAAGATTCACTGAGCGTCATGCCCTCCTCTTCCATTTCAGAAACCAACATCTGTATTTCTTCCACCTGCGAAATTACAGTTTTGGAATCTAACATTTTATAGTCGAGAAATTTCCCAACTATCAACTTTTTAGTACCCGCATCTTCTGTGCGGTACTTTTTGTCTAAAGCCAACCACAATGCTTTCGCAGTTTTAAAAGTACAAAATACGCCATAGAGAGAATTATCTAGGCAACCCAGAATCAAATTCAAACAACAAAAATTGGTATACGCCCAGGCCTCAGCACCCAAGACGTTCTGCATATTTTGTTGTTGATCCTCCACAGGCTCAACCACGGGTGGATCCTCGGACAGCATTCTGGCCAGCCCCAATGCAGTGAGGTAAAACAGCATCTTCTGCTGCCACCTCTTGAAGAAGCTTCCAGCAAACTTCTCCGGCTTCTCCACCTGAGCAGCAGTGGCAGCCGGATTCATTTGAGGCCCTCCAGTTAGTGCCAACGGGGCCGTATTGATCTGCGGCCCGGCAGCAACATTGTGAGCCCCTTCAGGTGCAGACACGGAGTGAGAACCATTGAAGCCTTGAACAGAGTTTGAGCTCTCGTTCTCCATTCCTGTTCAGTTTGATCAAAACGTAGAGATCAGAACAGTCACAGGTACAAGAATGAGTAGAAGAAGACTGCAAAACAGTACGAAACTGCCTTTGCGTAAATAAACAAAAAGGTACAGAATGTAATTGAATAGAAAATACGTCTTAAGATTGTTAGAACAATCAATCCTGTACCAAGACGCAGTCGTTCACTGTGTGCATATGAAACAACAAAATAAATCAAACCCGGGGCGAGTCAAGGACTCTGTCCTTAAGACGTATTGCTCCGGTATACTGTGCCCAACCGGTATGAGCAATCGTCTCCCAGGATACAACGGGTACCTGTTCAGTTGAGCGGCACTGCTGAACTTGAACTCCTTCGAACTCTAGAGTGTCCTGACTTCTCCCGGACAATATGCAAGACTCACGTGCTTATGAATACAAAATGCTTTGAGAATGCTAAGAGCTTGGTGTGTCAATGATTGCTCCCTTAGCACTCTTTATATAGGGGAGTCGGTTGGAGAACAAGGAACCGTGACCGTTGGATCAAAACCGAAGTTTGATTTAGACCGTTAGATTAAAACCTCCTATCTAGATTAGGAAGATTTAATCTCAGCCTTTAGATCGAAGATAGATTAACAGGTTTAAACCTGGATCGTTAGATGGAAACCATATTCGGTTAAACAGTTAAGACAGTTTAAATCTCGGCCGTTAGATCAAAGCTATCTTTCCTGCCACCGTTAGATCATAACAGATTGATCTTATTTTAAACCGGAGGATAGTGTTAGTTTCAGGTTTGAAACTTAACAGCTTAAACAGATCGATTCTGCCCGCTGTCAGACTTCGATCGATCACATCGATCGATCGAAGTGACATCGATCGATCGATGTGATCGATCGATGTCTGACAGAGCACTTCAATCGATCACTTTGATCGATCTAAGTGACATCGATCGATCGATGTGATCGATCGATGTCCTCTGATCGTCTTTGATCGATCAATCCATCGAATGAAGCTCTCTGATTAACTTCGATCGATGACATAGATCGATCGAAGTGACATCGATCGATCGATGTCATCGATCGATGTCCGTCAGAAGCTTCTATGCCACGTGGACCCCTCCAACGTGGCATTCCTCCATATAGGTGACACGTCACCCATCCACAACATTTCCATCTACTTCGAGCATTAATTTCACATTCACACAATACATAATTGAGTGAGTTCACACCCTAACATTAACTACTCGTTAAGGATTCATTAAGCTCATAGTACGTTGCACAACCAAGTTTTGCAACTTTCATTAACGGGCCGAAGCCCAAATCTTCAATCTCCAACGATGGGCCAAAGCCCAACCTTAAATTCTCCAACAATATATACGTATAAATTCTGGTATAAATGTCACTAAATTACGGTATCGTTGTCAGACATAAGTTATGGGGCTCAACAACCAATTCGTTCTAATCCACCATCTATTTTGTGTTAGAAAAAGAACATAAAAAAACTTTAAAAATTGCTCCAAATTTTTAAAAAAAAACATGTAAGAAGTTTGATTAGAAAAATAAGTTATACTGGAATTGGATATGTTGTGATCACGTTCTGAATTCCAAGTTTAGTCTATCGCCATATGCTGAATTCTGAAGAGACAGAACGTTCAGCGCCACAGGCCGAACGTTTGGTGATGAATTCAGAGTTAGGTGACAGAGTTCAGTCTGATTTTATAATTTGTTTTTTTAACAGAATACTACACCAAATGTTCGGTGAAACTATTTATCGAATATTCGATCTAGAGTTTGACTTCAAGTATTCAGTTGCAATGTTCAGATTCTGAGTTTGGTATGAGAGATCGAGCGTTCGGTCGATTGCCAACAACATAATTTTCTGTTGTCTTTTCGTGAAATGATGCAAATTTTGTAACTTGAGACACCTCCTTTCAACCACGAGTGGTCATAAACTAACTTTGAAAGTTAAATTATGTAGAGAGTTGTTAAATTAACTTCTTGTTTGTGAAAATTAAAGTATCTAAATACAAGAATCATATGATTTGAAAATATACTTTTGATGTATTTTGATATAGGACAATGGCCAAGTGGCTATGATAATGATAAGAAGAGGAGGAATAATTTATCAAGAATGTTAAAGGCATTGAGCAGAAAGTATTCAAAGATGTGTCTAACATCGTTCAAGACACAAAGATGGATGGGTTTGATCAACACTTGTCATAAAATAAATTGGTAATATCAATCTAATTCTCAATCTTAAAAGAGGCCACATGTATTTTGGACCTATGGGTAAAGAATAGAAAGGCTGGAGAAAGAACATCTATACATAAAGGAAAGAAGAAAAATCTCAAGAAGGTTTGCTGACTAAAATTGTTATTTGATAGTGGTGTAAGAAAAGATTTTGTGTGGTTTGATGAGGGAAATATATTGGAAATCGAAAAAGGAGAATTCTGGTGGTCGGAGCTGGCGGGCAGCGGCAATGCTTGGGCTGCACGTGGCGGCGCGTTAGCGGCGCGTGTGACGTCGATTTTGGATGAATTTGATAGTGGTGTAAGAGAAGATTTTGTGTGGTTTAATGAGGGGAATATGTTGGAAATCAAAAAAGGAGAATTCTGGTGGTCGGAGCCAGCAGGCAGCGGCAGCGCTTAGGCTGCACGTGGCGGCGCGTTAGCGGCGCGTGTCACATCGATTTTTGGGCAGTGTGTTAGGCATGAATTGTGATTGCTGCCGGAGGTGTTAGATGAGAAAATATGTAGGGGGTTGTTTTAAAGGGAGAATGAGGGATACGAAGTGGGTTGAGTGGATTTATGATTTTGGGAGAATGGGAGGAGGTTGGACAGATGGAGTGGGGCCTGGGCAGTGTGGGCCCTCGGGGGTAAGGGTTGAGATGAGTTGGGTAGTAGATTGGAGGTAGGGAGATACATATATGTATGTACGTATATATGCATATGTATGGGCATTGGCATGTATATGTATATCCGTACATGTAAGTGGTGGTTATTAGGACATCGAAATCGAAATCAATATGTGATTGTGTTTAACATCGAATCTTTGTATTTGAATGAGATTGGAATTGATTGGTAGTTGATTTGATCGAAACTGATCGTTTGGAAAATATTTAGAAAACATCGACATTTGAAATCGCATATGGAAAATCGTATCGATATTTAAAAATCATTTTAAAATCGTGCATCACATATTTTGAAAATCACAATTACAAGGGAAATATATTGTTATACTGGATTTGTTCCAAACAAACGGATCGTCCGAGCATATATGACTACATCGATAGGCCGTTCGAACACATATGACCGCCAATACCGTCCAAACACATATGACTATATTGATAGGCCACCTGAACACATCTACCATTGGAAGACCAATTCATAATTCTTGCGATATAAGTCACTTGTAAGGAAAGTGACATGGTCATCGCATCGAAATCACATTTGAAATCGTTATCGAATTATCGAATCGCATCGTATCGACATATCGAATCGTTTTGTATCGAACATCATATCACATCGAAAATTGATATTTTGAAAAGCGAATTTGATTATCGAAAATTGATTTGATTAGCATCGCATCGATTTGGAAACTGCATCATCGATTTTAACTAGACTAACACTTGCTTGATTATCGATTGATCGACTTTGATGATTGGATCGTTGACTTTGTTGTTTGATTATATAAGGGTATATCGTAATTTTATTTGCGAATGGAAACATGCTACTTTATTTATATATCGCTATTTATTTTATAACATTTGTTTCCACGTGTATGGTCCTATGATAAGTACAATGAGGTGACTTATTGAGCGATTTTTTGTCGCTCATACTATACCCTATTGTTGTTTTGCATACAAATAGGATTATGAGTTAATATACCTCGAGGATAATGAAGAGTGGAGATACTGATGTCCGAGGATATTCTGATGAGACTCGTCGAAGACTTAGTTGAGACAGTTTTTTTTAATATTCGATGTTTATATACTTTGGAGACTTAATAATTGTTGTAACGTTTGATATTTGTCGAATTAGATTTGCTTAGACATTTATGATAATGATGATGATTATTTTGAGGATTTTTATTTTTATGACTTCTGTTGACATCGATTATGTCACTTTGCTGATGTGCAATTAATCTGTATCGACGCCTTGTATTTTCCGCAGAGAAATACGGTGGGTAAATCGTTTTGAGTACTAGTGCTTAAGACGTGTCGCTACAAAAATGATGATCAGTTTGTGACATGTTCTATTCCTAAGGACGTGACCGATGTTGTTACAATAGATATGAGATTAGCTCTAATGTGAGCTTAAGTTCCTGTCAGTATGAGATTGATATATTGTGGATTCCAGACACATACCTTCACACCTAGGAACCCGATGGGTTATTCTAATTTGCATATTCTATAAAGTGCCATAGAGTTGAGACAGTAAAGCCCTGCATCTTTCACGAATTCGTATAATGTTACGATAATAGAGGTTTATGGGGTCTGAGTAATGACCTTTTGTGCAAGAAGTATTAACTTATTAAATGTTAGAAAGCAAAGAAGAACTAGACAAATTTATATGCATCCGTCCAAGTACTCTATGACTAGAACGTTTTCAATAGAACATGCAAAATATATTCAATTACTAGTGTATAGTACAAGAAAATCTCATGTGCTACGAAACTTGGTAGCAAGATTTTCGTCGATCCAAAATATTATATAGACGAAAAAATCGAGACCGTCCACTGGCTACAATCGACGTCCAATAATTCACCGAAGGAAGTCCAGGATCCAATGAATTAAAATGCCAAGTCATCGATCCACACCATGAGTCGATTCTGAACAGTCCGATCTGAAATTTATCAACGACTGAGATCGACTAACAAACAAAAACAAAATTTCAAATTGAACCGCCCTGAATCAGAGCCAGCCAAAAGGGACGGCCAAAATTTCAAAATCCCCCGCTCTACAATCCCTTATATAACGCCCTAATTACACCAATCTCTTTCTCAATCGAAATTCATCCTTCTCGAACCTCACATCTGCAATTTCAAATTCATATTCCTATTTTGAAAAATGTCAGGCCGAGGAAAGGGAGGCAAGGGTTTGGGAAAGGGAGGAGCGAAGCGTCATCGTAAGGTTCTCCGGGACAACATTCAGGGAATTACAAAGCCGGCGATCAGAAGGCTGGCAAGAAGAGGCGGAGTGAAACGTATCAGTGGACTGATATATGAGGAGACCAGAGGAGTTTTGAAGATCTTCTTGGAAAATGTCATCCGTGATGCTGTTACTTACACGGAACATGCTAGGAGAAAGACTGTTACCGCCATGGATGTTGTTTATGCATTGAAGAGGCAGGGCAGGACTCTGTATGGTTTCGGCGGCTGAGATTTGGATCTGGTTCGTTTAATGGGAATTATGCTTTGTTCTCGTTCTGTTTTATTAGTCTAGGAAATGTAATGATCGGATTTCACTATCAGGAAAGCTTATGAATTGTACTTTGCTTTCATGATTTATGGTCAATTGCTTTTGATTTAGACTTTTCACATGAGGTGAACTGACGCGTTTCATGGATTCAGTTCTCCTTGTTAATATTCTTCAGTTCATCCTTCTGTTTTGTGTTTAAGAATGAAAATATTAATTTCAATTACAAATTTGAAATTCAAGCAAAAAAATGATATATATATATATATATATATATATATATATATATATATATATATATATATATATATATATATATGGCAGGATTTTGAGATAGATTATCATAATCATCCGTATATAATATATTTCAACGCTATTAAAAGCTATCATTAGGGTATGGAGAGTTTAAGTGTTAGGCAAACAATAACTTTGTTCTAATTGATAGAGAGTCTGTTTCCATCGAGACTCTTGACTCTATATGTATTTGCATAAATGACATAATAATAGAGATATAATGTGATAATGTGTTAGTGAGATAATTTCAGAAATACAAAGAAGAGACTTTTGATATCAAAATACACATAATGTGTATACGTATATGTAATGTAAAATAATGGTAAAATATAAACAAACAAGTGTAAAATTAACCTAAAGCGTATACAGTGTCTACACCTATTTATGTTTCTAAATATATTCTAAGGTGTCTTTATATATAATATATATTTAGTTAACCTTAATCTTATGTCTCCATGAAGTCCTATCTTAGACATGTCTTCAGAGAAGTACATATCTAATAGGTCGTGCCTAATCTGTTTATCTTAAGTCAGTTTGTGCTTGACTTTACCTGTTCTCGTTTACAATGAGGCTTTTAATTGCTTTGACTGATGCTGTTGTCTGTCTCCGTTTGATATGCCGAAACAATCTTAGTCTGGTATGCCTACACATCCACCTCAACATTTTCATCTCTGCCACTTTTATCTTCTGCAATTGTGACCTCTTGATAGTCCAGCAGTCTGTCCAAATAGCATTGCCGGTCGCACTGTCACCCTATACAATTTCACTTTTAATTTAGTTGGGAAATTCTTGTCACACATCAACTCTGAAAACGTCCTCCATCTACACAAGTCTGCTTAAACTCAATGTGCTACATGTGGATTTGGCTTGGGTTAGATTGTCGCGGTGGAGATGATGGAAGGGTCAGTGGTGCAGAGAGATGTGAGGAAGGTTTGAGATCTCCTCACCCCTATTTTTCTCACCTCTTTTGTGACCGCGGGACACGTGGCAGCAAGGGTGGGTGGTAAGATTAGATGAGGTTCACATGCATCTAGCCTCACCAACCTCCCTTGCTGCCACATGTCACGTGGTCACGTGTCACCGCATCCCTTTGCGGTGAGGGGATACTATCCCGGAAATAAGAATGAGAATAGGGGAGGGGGAGTCGGGGAGAGCGATTGTAGAGAAGAGAGGGGTGGCGTTGCCCGTTGAGAGGCGAAGAAGAGGGACAGGCCTGTGTCGGAGAAAGTTTTTTTTTTTTTTTTAACCCGAGAAGATGAAGTTTGAGAAGAAAACTTTTTTTTCATACTATTCAGTTTAAGGGTAAAATAGTCGATCAACTTATAATATTTTTGTAAAAAAATTAATTTTTTTTGACATTTATCTTTTAGTCGAAAGAGAAGAAAGTTAAGAATATATTTTTTAAAACAAGAATTATTCCAAACTTCAAAGGGCTAAAGTTAATTATCCCTCTTATTGCCTCCGGTGCATAGGTAATTTCTTATTCGAATTCAGATATTGCTTTAGAAAGACATATGTTCGAAACAAGACACAGTACAATACTGATGTCTGAGCTAGTAATATTGAAGCCATTTTATGACCCAATTGGATTAGAGGGTTAATGACTCAGTTTACATTAGGCACCTTGCAGTGAGTGACAAAACTTTACCAACTTAGGAGGCTGTTGAACTCTTAATTTACATTCTTCATGAAGATTTTTGAAGCTAGAACGATGAGACTCACGAAACTAGGTATATTTGCTTTTTGCTCCAGAATTATCCCTCTTATTTATTTGCAAGTTGCAGGAGTAGGGGTTGTTGCTTAAAGTATTATGGTTGATTATTGTGTTGTTTCTTTGGTGATTGAAGTTTTTGTACGGCAGCATTACCATGAGACTGCTCTCCTTTCCAGCCAACATATCTGTTTCCTGTTTGATTGAATCTGGAAATAATTGGTTGGTGATGTTGAAGATAAGAATAATAATAACAACCAATGATGATGTCGGATTATATCACCAAGTATAAAGTTGGATGTGGTGTTGCTAGATCTCCGTCAGTTGTCCGTAATAGGCGGATAGCTGACCTGCACAAAGGAAAAGGATCAGAGGACCCGGGATCTATGGCTTCGGGTAATACCCTCCGACGATCAAGTCAGTTAAGACCATTTCAGGAGAGGTTTATATATTGATGAAGGTTTTGTTAATAGAGGTTTTTCTGGTAAACCTGTGTTTTCACTGTGTAGAAGACGATTGACTGTAGTGAGTAGTGAAAAGTAGCTTCTCCTTCTCTCTCCTGCTGCTCTGCCTTTTTATATGGCGGCTTGGGCCAATGCATGGGCAGAGCCCGGAAATCGTGACAGGCAAGAAGGTCATTTGGATGGCTCCTGCTCTTGCATGTTCGCCACGTGGCTCGGTACTGACCTGAGTAAGCTAGCTTGGGACACTTGGCTGGAAGTTTCACCTGGTAGAATTACATGGGGTAAACTCCTAGAGCCGAGATGAAGTCCTCTAGAAGCACTCAGAAGTGCCAGAGATGGCTTAGGGTATGAGGTCAGCTTGCCGAGATGAAAATGCCGACCTCAAAGAGCATTGGTAGGCCTCTTATAATGTTCGCAGCTGACGTCACCAGTGTGATCCGAGATCAGTAGGTAGATCGGATCCGAGGCCGAGTACAGCTCTTTGGCCGAGACGGAGCTGTAGGGCGAGATGAGGCCTTGAGGCCGAGATGCGATCTTTAGGCCTAAGTGAGGCCTTTAGACCGAGATGAGATCTTTAACCCCCAGGGGGCACTGAGACCGTGTGGCCGAGATGGCAAAGGGGCCCTGTGGCCGAGATGGCGAAGGGGCCCTGTGGCCGAGATGGACTGTTTGTCCGCATATGACCCGGTCACCTCCAGGCCGAGATGCAATACTTAGTCATTTTACGCCCCTACTTCAGCGTTGACTGTTATTGACTAACGGGAGGTATTTTTTGGCTCATCAACCAACATAGATTACCAATAGTTTTATTTGACATTTACACCCGCTTTGATATATTAACTTCATAATTCACTTTCACTTTTTAATAAAAAGCATATAAAGGGCAAATGTTGAGGTTTAAATTTGATAGAATTTCCTTGGCTATTTATCAACCAACAATAACAACCAACAACAACATTACCTTAATGACATAGAGGCTCCAGCTTATAGTGGGATATGGGGGATCAGATGTACGCAATCATACTCATATGTTAGAAACATACAGAGGTTGTTTTTCGATGACTCATAATGATACGTCAAGTTATGTCGATCAACTGCTACTTCACAATATAAGAAGCGCATCCAATTTAGTGAGTCATTTTGCTTTATTCCATCATATTCCAAATTCAAGGAAGAGTGTGTCTTTGACTCCATTGGAAATGGAAACATATTTATCAAACAATAGAAGAGTTAGAATATATTTTTTTTCCTTTACTCGAGGAATGTCTTACCCATATGAAGAGACTTGTAAGATTGATTCTTTGTAACCTTGAGCTCACAAGTTCGAATCGCATAAACAGGCTCTTGCACAAAATGTAGGATAAGACTGTACACATTAGGTCGCGAAACGATCTGTCCTTTTTCAAACCTTGCGTAAACTTGGAAGCCTAGTGCACCGGGAACGTTTCTTTTTTACTTTAAATTAATAGTTATGGTTGATATCTTGATATGAATGTTATGGATGTAATCATTATGGTATGTAACATTTTTTCTATTTATAGGATAATGTTGTCATCTATGTAACATGACTAAGACAAAAAAAAGCTTCGAGTGTGAACATGAAGCAATGGGATATTTGCGATGACATTTTTTTTTTTTGCGGTATTACATCATTAGACCATTAAATAATAATTGTGATAACATATCTAGAATTTACACATTACTATTTCAATAATACTATCAAAACGAGGTAAAGTAACAAAAATATCACAAATCGAAAGCGACTCCCATTCTTGAATATTTTGTCACTTTATTAATTGGTAGTGTGACAATTGATAGCTTGTTTAAAAAAACACTAAAATTTTTTATCCAGTCTTGTCTAGCCATACTTATCCTCATAAAACTGATAATAATTGATATATTAAAAAGATATATCAGGGAGAAAGTGATATACAGTATAAAAACAGCAAACAACAACAACATTACCCATTGTCTTAGAGGCTGCCGCCTATGGCGGGGTATGGGGGTCGAATGTACGCAGCTATACTCATGTGCTAGAAACACATAGACGTTGTTTCCCGATGATCCGTAATGAACGTCAAGTTGTGTCGATCAACTGCTACTTTATAATATAAGAACCGCAGTCAATTTAGTAAGTCATTTTTCTTAATTTCATCATATTCCAAAGTAAAGGAAGATGATTAATTACTATAAATTTGAATGGAAAGAGCTGCAAACGAAAATTGGTTCATCAAGAAAAGAATTACACGTCTCCAGGGTATTTTTTTTTTTGTTTTTTAGTTAAAGAGTAAATGTCATGCGGCCTATTCTTTGACAGACCAGATTTATATATTAGGGAAATGATATATCAGCAATGTAAGTGTTTTTTTTAACACAATTATTATTAGTTAAAGAATAACTATTTTGGAATGGTAAATGTCTACAGTCTTTTTGCCCCAATCGGGGAGAGTCTATCAGGGCGATCTGCTTGCACCTTATCTGTTCCTGTTGTGTATGGAAGTCCTCAGTGGTAGAATTGAGAAAGCAGTGGCGGACAAACATTGGCTGCCCATACCAACGTCTCGGGGAGGGCCCAGAATCTCGCACCTCTTCTTTGCGGATGATATACTATTATTCGGTGAGGTCACTAACCGTCAAGCATCGGTTATCGAAGAGGTCGTTAGCCGTTTCTGTATGGAATCGGGTCAAAGCGTTAGCGTATGCAAATCTCAAGTTCTGGTTTCTAAAAATATGTTCCCTCACTTCAACCCGACTGTATTTACCGACTCCGGGATCCAACGTACGGTTGATCTAGGTACATATCTAGGCATTCCCCTTATGCATGAACGGAGTGGTCGTAAGACTTATGGGTTCCTGCTCGATAAAGTTCGCTCTAAGCTCGGTGCATGGCAGTCCAAGCTTCCGTCTTAGGCTTCCCTTTGTATTCTCATACGTAGTGTACTATCCTCGCTACCGACTTACGTCATGCAAACAACGCTCTTGCCGAAGGGGCTTATCCTTGAAGTAGAAAAACATATATGAGGCGTTTTCTATGGGGAGAGATGGGTAGCCAACGACGCATACATTGGTGCTCCTGGGAGCGTGTATGTCGTCCAAAGGTTGACGGAGGTATGGAGATCAAGCGGCTTAGGAAGAGGAACCTAGCCCTACTTGCTAAATCGGAATGGCAGCTAGTAACTCAACATGACGCACTGTGGGTAAAGGTGTTAACAAAGCGGTATGGAAACGTTCTTGAAGCCTATGGTACGAGGCGGGTTTCTCCTCTGTGGCGTCACCTACGCGGTAGCATTGGCCTTCTGCTCGATGGTATGGTGACCGAACCAGATACTAGCGGACAAAATACATACACATATCAATGGTTGGCTACAACATCTGGTGAGTTCAGTGTCAGCAATGCCTATGATCTCTAAACCTTTGCTCCGATGACTTCGCCTCAGCCTGCCTGTGAGAATATATGGTCCCTCAAAGGACCAGAACGGATGAATTTTCTCTGTAGCAGATTTGCCAAAATGGCCTACCCACCCGATCGGTCTTATGGAGCCGGCATATTGACATGTCCTGCTGCTGTACTGTGTGTGGCCACATGGCCGAGGACGCCCTACATGCAGTCCGGGATTGCACGTGGGTGAGACAGGTTTGGACGCACATGTTGAGATCACCGGACTTTATGGAGTTTTATGATTTCCACAACACCATCGATTGGATCATGGGCTGCCTTGAGGCCTCTTGGCAACCCCCCAACGGTCAGCTTGAACGTCGTTCTTTATTGAGGGAGATAGTTTTATGTATATGGTACTAGAGGAACCAGATGGTACATGGACTTGTGACTGAACCACCGCCAGCATGGCAAATAGCTTGTGATATCTCACGTAGAGCGGAACTCCTTCTGTATACCCACTCTATCCCCCTGTGTTAGCAGCTTTGTTTTGATTTTGTTTCTGTAATAAATTGAGGTTGAATAGACTGTCCAATTGTATAAATATGTACGCTTTTTTCTTTCGACCAAGGTTTTGTCCACAAAGGTGGTTTTCTTTGGCAAAGTTTTAATGGAGCATATCATATACGATTAGACACTGGCCCACCCCGATTGTACATACGATTTCAATATTTATGAATAAAGATCCCCTCTTTGAGTAAGAATAACTATTTATCAATGTCTTATCATTTATTTCTAAAAAATCTTATCATTTAAAGAGTAATTATTATTACAAATAATAGTTACTTCTAGAACATTATAGTTGTGTTTGTTTATGTAATTATAATCAAACCTTAAACGAAACACATTTTCTAACAAATTACTTCATTATTTCTCTTTTGAATTTTTTTAATCTTTTAAAATACAAATACGCACTTAAATAACTGTTTTATTGAAATCTAATTTTCTAACTAAATTTTACTTTATTCTTCTCTTTTGATTTTTTTATCATATAAATACAAATGCCCACTTAAATAAAGTATTTGTGAAAAACAAGTCGACGAGGAATCAATAACAACAACAAGCATACTCAGTATATCTCAACGTCAGCAATAGCTACCGCTAGGGTCTGAGGAAGGTGAGAGGCAGACAAACGATACCCTATCACAAGGGATAGAGAGTTTGTTTCCAGCGAGACCCCTAGCTATATGTGTACCTACATATATGACATAATAATATCAGATACTCCTTTCATTCCAATAATATTGTCAAATATGGTCAAGTAGTTAATCAAACATTAAATTAAATCTGAATTTTCAAATTATTCAACACAATAGTTTGTCAAAATAGTTTTAACATTATTCAGGATTAATTTTTGACGAATTATTTGTAAAATATTTTGATAATTTGATTTTGAATGATGTTTAATCAGCTGTGTGTATCACTATATTTTTTAAGTATCTTATATTACCATATTAATTCTTGTATCAAGTTGACATAATTAAATATTTAAGGGTATGGTCTCCAAAAAAAAACATTATTAAAGTGGAATACAATACAAACTTTTGGAAGGGGATCCGTGGATGGATGTTCGATGTTCTGATTTAATAAGGTTAAAAATGATGCAAATTACAATGTTTCTAATCATGTGTCGTCACGTGTATAAAAACAGTTTTTTTTTTAAAAAAAGTGCACCACGTAATTCTATGAAGTCTGATTTTGTACACGTAACGATGTTTGATTAAATACATCATAATTTGTCTCACTTTTAACCTCTTTATTAACCCGGATTTTCGTGCTACTAATTTTAGCCCTGGAGCGCGGTGCATTCACGTGGAGGATACAAAAAGCACACTTTCTCCCATGCTTTGCTGCCGTTGATTTGTTGTTCAATTTCGGCGGTCCGTTTGCCTTCCGTGGCTGCAATCATTTTTCTCCCTTAGCCCACCATACACTTTATCGGGTGATTAAACTATGATTTTGCCCAGCAAATTGTTTGTGATGTGACACCCAGCTTTGTCCTTCACACGGGACAGGATCCTCTCACCGTAAGGGGGTGCGATGACGCATGACCGTGCGACACGTGACATCAAGGGAAGGTGATGAAGCTAGATGCAGGTGACCCTCATCTAGCCTCACCATCTTCTCTTGCTGCCACGTATCGCGCGACCACAAAAGAGGTGATGAAAGTAGGGATAAAGAAATCCCAACACCCTTCACACTACCAACTTTCAATTCAGAACCTCTCACGTGAGTTTACATGTAAATCAGTGCATTTAATAGTATTTTAGATGAGACTGTCCACAAGTTGTTTCAATCAAAATCCGTTTTGACATAAAGAGCTAACGACAATAATTAAACATCCTAATTACGACTACAAAGATTCTAATTAGTAACCCTAGATGTAATATATCACCTTAATACCAGTTAAACTACGCTCTAGAAACTTTACAACACAAAATTTGATCAGTTGAAGGAGATGAGTAGATATGACTTCTGCTGCTCCAAAATATGATTTATTTAAAAAAAGATTGAACCCCAACCAGTAAGGGTCTCTGTCACACCCAGTCCCAAAGGTAGTGTAGGAAGGTAAATCAGGTACCCAACGACCCGCTAGCAGGAGCTTGGTCATTTATATAGTAGTCTGCATAAGGAGACTCCAGCACTGCAGGCAAGCCTACAGACCAATAAGCTCCCACACTATGCACTTGCTGGGAAGGGGCTTTCTTGCCTTTGGCAAGAAATGAACCCTTGACATCCCTTTCGAGAACCCCTGTCCGGAACCAGTTGGGCTATGTCCTGGGACAAATATGATTTACTTGTTATTACATAATGTAAGCAGTCACATATTTGATATATTTTTTATAATTAAAATAAAATAGTTATATTATGTTACTATAAAAACATAATATTTTGGGAGTAACAGATTCCATCTGACATAAAGACAACTACGTGGAAAGAGGTCAGGTGTTGAAAATTAATCATATTTGATATGGTATAGGATGTGGATTTGAATCAGGTCACAATCAATAGTTTTCATTTATGTCTCAAGTGATTTTGTTAGAGAGAGCAAACTTATAGAAGTTTGTTTTCAATAAGATACGTTTTTCGGTTTACATCTTTTATAAAATTTAGTGAACTCGTGGTTCTGTTAAAAGTCGTAAACTTTAAAAGCGACTATTTCTATTAAAATATATTTTCATTTTCATCATACACAAAACTCTATATAAAGAACAATCCAATCTTGCAAAGTGGGGTTCAATTCTTTTTAAAACCATATTTGTTAAAGACATATCTTAATGATTTTGTACTATAATGGATTAGCAGTCTAGATTAATGCAATCATTTCAAGGTTGATTATTAAAGGAAGATGATTAGAGTTAATAATTAGTCAACTAATCAAACTGCATGCATTTGACGATGGTTATCCAATTTAAAGGTGTCATTATTGTACTTAACTTTACCCCATTTGCTTTCGTATCTATGACATATCTGCACATATTTTAAAATTAGGCTTCTCGTTAAGATATTGTTATGTGTTGTTGTTGTTGTTAAAGATACTGTCTTTAAAAATCAGAATTTTTCAACCTGTTACCTAATTAGTTCAGATCTAGGGAGTCTAAAAGTGAGGCAATGAGGACTCCAATCACGCGTTGCCACGTGTAAAAAAAAAAGTTTTTTAAAGAAGAGGGTGCTGATCTTTTTTTTAAAAAATAAAAACTGATTTTTTACACGTGGCGACGCATGATTGGATGCCTCATATTTTGGCTCACCTTTAGCCTCTCTATATCTGAACTTTACCTAACATATCTTTAACCATTTCACAACAACACGCAGTAAAATCTCAAGAAATGGGCTAGCCAGTATGTTACACCTCGCCATGATTCTTCCAACTCAGAAGTAATAGATTTTAATCTTCTAACTCCGTTGTAGCAGATTTTCTCTTTAATGAAGTGTTGAAAATAACAAATTTCTATGCTTGAGTGAATTGTTCTTATAATGATACTTTTGGTATAACTTGGTTAAATTCCCATCAAAGACAAAGACAAGTATATTCAGATAGATCCTTAAACAGTCCACGTCATCTAGCATAACAGAGTTCCGGTCAACATCGTGGATCTCACCTCTGTTCGGTCAGAAAGACGTTGGACAATTCTGTTAGGCTTAGCTACAAGGCGACGAAATCTACCTGCTCTACAGTTCCGTTTCTGGTCCGTCCAGACCTTACGACATCTCTGTTCAACTGCGTGTCTAAATTTGGACCTCATTTCGGCTCGACCTAGTTGTCTAAACAGATATTTGTCACCAAGCAACCTGGCTAGATAACACTACACCAGGCACCACATGGCCAGCATGTAGACGCCCCTCACCAGCGAAGGCAGGACATATGGTGTCCATCTATCATCCCCTGACATGCATTGACCACTTTGAATGTATAAAAACAGGAAGAAGGACTCCATGGAGGAGGACAACCACACACAAAAAAAAAGAAAAAAAAAGACTAAAATGGAATAGGTTTCTTTACTTTTACCATACACCACAATTTACACATCCGTAACTGATTTGAGCGCCGGGGGTTTTTTCCAAGACAGTAGCTCCGGAACCTCTAACATTGTTTCTCTTGCTCAGGTTTTTGAGAATGTTCTCTTGGACGACCAACTGCGTCTCCACAAGATGCTAACGACGTTCGGATCATCTATGATTCTTTGACGAAGATCTGGCTTCGTCATTCATTACTACGTATTTGCTTTTCCAATCATGTACTTGAGGGTGTACGTACTTAATAAGTACGTATTTATGTATCTAATTATTAAATAATACATGCATTGTTATGTATTTCATAACAAATATATGTATATACTTAATGCGTAAGAAGTGCATGAATGCTTCATATTCAATAGATAGAAAATTCATCTTGGACATTCATGAAGGGTGTGATTAACTGATTATGAGAGCAATTTTCTTAATCTTTCAATTATGCCATCTTTTCAACATGATGCAATCTAGAAGACTCGTTTCCAAAAATGTTCGGGTACTGTGCAAAATAGTTTGGGAGATCTCATGTATGTTTTAATAGAATTACTTGATTTCCATTTCCAATGGAGTCAAGGGCACACTCTTTTTTGACTTTGCAATATGATGTAATAAAGCAAAATGATTCATTAAATTGGCCGTGCTTCTTATATTTTGAAGTATCAGTTGATCGACACAGCTTGATGCAATTTTCATTATGAGTCATTAGAAAACAACATCTGTGTGTTTCTAACACATATGTATGGTTGTGTACATCCGATCTCTTCATATCACACCTTCGACAAAAGCTTCTAAAGCAATAGAGTAATATTACTTGATTTCCTTTGAGTTTAGATGATTATTATTGGACCATTTGAGTTTTTGAATACCTTTTATTGATTCTTGGGTGTTTACTTTCTTGGATTCATTGACTTTATGTCAATGATACTCTATTTATATAGTATTTTTTAAGAGTCATGTTCTTCCATGTCGCTCACCATACTTATGATGTTATCAATTTAGCAATTTCTGTATGTATAGGCACGGTTGCGTTTTGTATTGACAAAGTTTCGCAGTCTGGCTAGTTTATACGAATTGTAGGGGTGTTAACCGAACTGAACAGTTAACGAATTATTCGAGTTCGATTCGTATTTAATTCGAGTTTGTTCGTTGATTTTACTTAAACGAGCCGAATTTGAACACCTATTTATGTTCGTTTAGTAAAACGAGTCAACCTGTTCGACTTGTTTAATCAGTTATAGTGTTATCGAGTCGAACTCGAACCAATTTTAAAGCTCGTTACAATAAACGAACCGAGCCAACCATTTCGTTTAGCTAAACGAATCTAAATTTGAAAACCTAGTATTCGGCTCAGCTCGGGTTGTTAACACCCCTAATGAATTGTAACCAAACTTTGTCCTTCTGTATTTTGCGTAAGACCACTCATTGTCTTGCTTGCTAACACCTACTCATAGTGTAAAAGCTATGTAAATTTTCTTAAGGGGTATATATATGAAATTTTAATCTAAAAAAATAGTATTTTTTTTAACAAGCCTTTAATATATTCATGATGTCCAAGCAAAATAATGAGATTAAGCAAAAAAAAAAAGTGCAAAATCACATATTTGTGATTTATACTGATGTTAGCATCACTAGTGTTAGAAACCAACATGACGACTTTATAATCAAGTCATACTTTTTGCCTATTTTAGATTGTTTTGTACAAATTGAAGAGGTTCAATACTGTCATTATCATAACATTATGGTAACTTGTAATACAATTATTGAACTTGTTAAGTTATCCATCTTAAAAACTTGTTTTCTTTTATTTAAAAAAAAAACTTGTTTTTCTTTTGGGTGCAAATTGACCTTCATAATAACGGGTTTTAACTTTATACAACAACCAAAAGCTATCGCTAGAGTCTAGAGATGGTGATAGGCAGACAAACAATACCTCTATCTCAAGGAATATAGAGTTTGCTTCCAGTGAGACCATCGACTCTATGTAACTGCATAGGGTTTTAACTTTATCACATGATTTATTTAGGTATGCAATGCTTGGCCATGACTTTTCTATGTGCATTTTCATATTGCCTTCGCGTAAACTAGAACATAATTTCTAAGTGAATTACAGCGGCCGTATCCAGTATATACTAACAACAACAAAAGCTATTATTAGGGTCTGGAAAGGTGAGAGGTAGTCAAACAATATCCCATCTCAAAGAATAAAGAGCTTGCTTCTAATGAGACATACGGCTTTATATGTACCGTAATTTCAAGTGAATTACACATCTTTGTTATTAGAGGGAAATCATAGTGCTTCCCAGAAACTAGTTAAAAAACTCAGGTGTATATGATATATTCTTACTTTAAAAAAATAATAATGATGATATAGTAAATAAATAAGATGCATATGATACATTTGATAATAAACCGACTGGCTTAGTTTTTTTTATTTTTTTATCTTTTTTTTTTGTTTGAAATTTGTTTCATACTCCAGGGAGAGGGATAAGATTCTGACAATAATTTTATCCAAAAATGCAATGGTGTCTTTATCACTGACACAAATTTTAAATTAATCCTGCAACAAGTATGATTAGTTGCTTTTTGAGAATATGATATATGTGGGCATTATGCTTTTGGCAATCACAATTTTAGTTTAATGTAAATAGATCTTATGTAACATCACCTCATTATGTCACTAGTTGATTCATGACCTCCTGACTTAGAACTCTTCGATTAGAGGTGGAGTTGTTCATCTTCAACAACAAAGACACGATAAACTTTTCAATACAATAAATATGCCACTTTATGTAGTTCATATGTTATTATAAAATAACAGAACTATGATATGTGTTATCAAAAATGCGTTTGAGAATAGCCTTATATTACTATTAATTTCTCACATATTTTTACTTCAAAAAATATGCTACGCATATTGATTTCTCATGTTTATTTACTTCAAAAACTATTACTACATAGCACTTGATATAATTTTATTAATTATAGAAGCATAACAGCATATAATATGATATAATGACGGATTTAAATTTTGTTTAGTGGTAAATGTTATCGCATTTCTTAACATATAAAGTTCGAACCCTATCTCCTTCTCCGTGCGTGATTATATATATATATAAAAGTAAAATGACATAATCATTATGTTAGAAGTTGCGTGATTAGCTAGAGATTCTAGACCGAAAATTCACAACGTTTGAACATATAAATGTACTCGTCCGTTGTACTTCTCCTAATTCTTACTTAACATATGTAACATAGGGGTTAATATCTCCTCACCCCAACTTTTCTCACCTCCTTTGTGACCTCGCGACACGTGGCAGCAAAGAGGGGTGGTGAGGCTAGATGAGGGTCACCTGCATCTAGCCTCACCACCCCTCCTTGCTGCCACGTGTCGCGCGGTCACGCGTCACCGCACCCCTTTGCGGTGAGAGAATCCTATCCCGTAACATAGATAGTCTTTAACATAATCACGCAATCATAGACAGATAAATCCTAAGTAATAAACTTTCATTACACTGTATCATTTAAACCTATCAGCTTACGCGGTATGTATATCAAAAGTAAATCCTTTTTTGTTTATTTTTATTATGGATTACGCATTTCATTGAACGAAGAAAGTATACAACAACATTACTCAATTGCCTTAAAAGTTTCTGCCTATGACGGATATAGAGGATCAGATGTACGCAATCATATCCATGTGTTAGAAGCACATGTTGTTTACCGATGATCCACAATGAAAATTGCGTCAAGCTGTATCGATCAACTGATGACCCACAATGAAAATTTCGTCAAGCTGTATCGATCAACTGCTACTTCATAATATAAAAAGCACATCCAATTTAGTGAGTCATTTTGCTTTACAGTTGAACGAAGGAAGTATGAAACTCCTATACAAGAACATCCATGAGGGAGAAAAAAACTCAGGAAAATTTATCTATAACACCATATTATTATATCCCTAGCAAATTGTAAAATGTTCGTGTAAGTTTTACGTATATATAAACATCGATCAATTATCATTACCTTCTACTTATATTTTTTCGTTAGACCGTGATTAATTATCGTTCCTTTTCTACTTAGATTTTTCTCTTAAACCGTGACTAGTTATCGTCCTTTTTTTTGTGTAACGTTTCTGTTAGACTAGCATACGCTATAAAACTCATAGTTATCCAATACTTACCACGGAATCAACATAAATATGAAGAATTTATTTAAAATCAGATATAATCATACATATTCCAACATAGCCAACATAAAACCATTAGTCAACCATAATTCAAAAGAAACACAAATCTTCTCATGTATCCGGTATGAGATCTCCTTATCCCTAAATCCCTCACCCCCGTCTCCACCGCCCGACACGTGACAGCCACTTTTCTCATACACCTCTTTCTCTCCATCTTATTTAGTCTCACTACCTCTATTGTCACGTGACGGACGATGGGAATAGAGGTGAGGATTTAGAGGTTATATCCATGCATGTTGGTTGGGAATGCTTGACTTAAAAGCTGAAAAACATAGAACACTCCTTTTTGCTGTCTCGGACCACATGCGAAAACAACATTCGCAGATTTTCTTAGCCAATAATCATTTATATTGTCGGGGTATCACTTAGGTTGAAATATACACACCTCTAGTTGATATTGTGGTCCTAATGTATAATGTGTTTTTCCTCAGATCGCTTTTAGTCACACAACCTTAGATAATAAACGGAGTATAAAAAGCTCGTAGTTAGACTTTGGGATGGGCCGGCTGGTCCATCTCTTGTGACGATGCGCTACTGGCTTTAACTGGCCGGGTCGTGCCTCCGATGTGTTACTTTGAAGAAATTAGATTGTCCAAAGCAAACCTACGCTCTAGATACATTAACATATGATAACAACATAGGATTTCGATCTGGCCTTTAAGATTGAACTAATGATTAACAGGTACAGTCAGGAGCATTCTTACTTCATAGTCATCGATCAAAGAGTCACAATTAAGATGCATGGTAAGCGTTTTGCACGAGGTCGTAGATTCAAAGCTAGTTCGCTCTTCAAGAAAACCTGCATGTGAAGAGGAGCACTTAGGTGGCGTTTGGTTCGTACTTGAGTATCAGAATCGGAATGAGTATGACACTGTATGAGTTATGAGTTTGGAGTATATGAGTTTGAACGTAAAAGTGATAGTTGTTTAGTATTGAAGTGAGAATGTGTATGATTGACACTGACAGTGTTTGGAACGCATCGGAATTGAAATGTGTATCGAAAGTGGACAGTCATAAAATTGATAGACAAGGAGAGCTAGTATATCAAAAAACGACATTCATTACAAAATATTTGGATATCGATCTGAAACTCATACCCCTGATTTCTCAAACAAACAACTTTTATTAATAACCAACTCATCACTTCACATTATCTCAATTTTTAAAATCAGCCAAAATGTGATGGTTCATGATGGAGTTATAACATTTGAATTTCTCTTACATTCTACGTTCCCGAAATGGATCCTATCAAATATTTCACATTTTCTATGATCATCTCTATTTCAGGTATTCGGGGAATCCTCCTTAATAGACGAAATATTCCTATTATGTCAATGCCAATTGAATCAATGTTATTAGCTGTGAATTCG
>AP025064.1:6676242-6761001 GCA_036186865.1 Eustoma russellianum | reverse complement strand
ATGGCCATCTTATATCGTAGGTTGTAGTGAATACTTTATCCAAGTTATACAATTTCTTGGAGGGTAGTCTTTCTTTTTCTGATGGTTCCTGATGGAGTTATAACATTTGAATTTCTCTTACATTCTACGTTCCCGAAATGGATCCTATCAAATATTTCACATTTTCTATAATCATCTCTATTTAAAGTATTCCGGAAATCCTCCTTAATAGACGAGATATTCCTAAACCTCCAACCAAACACCCCATATACATCTTTCGGACATGAGCTTTGGTCTTAGGCCACATTTCTCTGATCTGTCTCATAACCGTATCAAAGAGTATTTGTACAGTCGAGGCTTCGTTCTAAAAAGAAGTAAAAGATCGATGACTTACACATTATCTAAAATTTTGATAAACCGGATATATGTATATATAATACCATTTCAATACATATCACTCCGTAATGAAGAAAAAACAACAACAATAACATTATCATATTGTCTTAGAGGCTCCCGCCTATGGCGGGTATATAACAACAACAATAACATTATCCTATTGCCCTAGATGCTCCTGTCTATGGCGAGGCGAGGTATGGGAGGTCGGATGTATGCAATCATACGCATGTGTTAGAAACACACAGATGTTGTTTCCCGATGACCCGGCCATAATGAAAATTGTGTCAAGCTGTGTCGGTCAACTGTTATAAGAAGTGCAACTAATTTAATGAGTCGTATTGTTTTATTCCATCATATTCCAAAGTCAAAGAAGGGTGTGTCCTTGACTCCGTTGGAAATGAAAATTCACTATGTAATTGAGGAAAAAATACGATAAACACAGTGCAATACATGCACATAATAAAATATACATGACTTTAGTGATTGAAATAATAAATGACTATAAAGTGAAAAGATATAAGGAAAGATAAGCCATTATAAAATGGAAAGAAATCTACACTTATGATCTGAACATAAGACGACTTAGTTTTTATAGACTATAAAGAACTCCTATATATTTCCATTTTTTTAAAGGAAATGCTAGGTTCATGAAATGAGTTTTTGACTTTTCAACACCGTGTAATTTATACAATATTAAAAAATTAAAATAAATTTATATTTCTAGACCGATATAAAAACAAAAAGAGTAACAACAGTATGGTGTAACCTTGTGAAGATTTGAAAATAGTGGTAATACTAAATATAAAACATAACTATAGTAGACCTTTCTTTTCTTTTTGATTTAGAAGAATATAGCATATTCGGGGTGACCTTATGTCGCCATCTACTGATAATGATGTGGTGTAAGCTTACGCCGAACTCAAATTATGATTATGATTTAAGTATTCAAAATTAACTTATCAAGTCACACATGTTGTATTTAAGACAGTTCAACGAACCAAACAGTTCGTGAACTGTTCGAATTCGGTTGTGTTCGGTTCGGTAACTGTTTGTATACGAGCCGAATTCAAACAGATATTTGGGTTTGTTTACTAAAACGAGCCGAACTATTCACAAACTGTCAAGCTCGTTTAAACAGTTATAGTGTTATCGAGCCAAACTCGAACCAAATTTTAAAGTTTGTTTAGCTAAACGAACCGAGCCGAAAGTTCATTTAACTAAACGAATCTGAATTCGAAAACCTAGTATTCGGTTCGGTTCGGTTTTTTAAATACCCCTAGTTGTATTTGGGAAAAAAATCCTCTTATTCTAGAAGCGAGAGCTCGATCACAACTAGTTCCAAAACGAGTGGACCAAAAATAGGGTTATAAAACGTTTTGCACTCTACCGAGAGACTTTAATAATTAGAACATATCTCTAAATTTGCATATGTGCTGCTATAGCAACGTCAACAACAACAACAATCATACTCAGTATATCTCAACGACAACACAAGCTATCGTTAGGGTCTGGTGAGGATGAGAGGCAGGCAAACAATACCTCCATCCCAAGGGATGAAAAGTTTGCTTCCAGTGAGACCTCCGGTTCTATATGTACCTGCACAGATATATCATCAACAACAATAATCATACCTAATATATCCCAACGACACCAAAAGCTATCATAATATATCGGTCAAAGGAGATTCTTCTGTTAGCACATCAAAGGAGGCGGGCACTTGCGTTATTTAGAATATGCTCAACACATTTTAGGTATTCAAGTTATAATAACACAAGCCAAACGTGATTTTAATATGTAGTAATCTTTTCGCGTTAAAAATATTATCATAATTTGACTTGATTATTTAAGGAATCTAAACTTTGTGTGGGTTATTATTCTTATAATTATATCCATAATTGGTTACAGATGTAAAATAAAGATAGATCATAAAAATATTAATTGAAGGAATTGTATAAAAATTTAATTAACAATATTTACTATCTTTAGAAAGTAGATAATATTGCATAGCTCAGCTGATAATTTTCACAAATGGGGCTACAAAAAATCTCAAGAAGATCAAGGAGTTCCTCAAGCAATATGAAGTAGCATCAGGGCAAAAAATAAACTTCGCCAAAAGTCAATTCCTAACAAGCTCAAAAACTGCAGGCAAAAGAAAAGAGGAGATAAAAAAAACCCTGGAGATGCAACCAAGCCAACAACCAATGAAATATCTGGGATGCTACCTATACAAAGGAATAAACAGGGCCAAGTACTGTCAACCACTATTGAACCACTTTGAAAAAAAGATAAATGCATGGAGCAACAGAATGCTGAGCCAATCATCAAAACTGATCTTGATCAAACACATACTCTCAACAATACCACTACATATCATAGCAGTAACAAAGCTGCCAAAGAGAGTAATAAAAGACATGGAAAAGAAAATGGCAAGATTCTTCTGGGGTGGAAAACATCACTGGCAGAAATGGCAAAGCCTCACAAGACCAACAATGGAAGGGGGATTAGGGATAAGAGACATCCCAACCCTACAAAAGGCATACACATGCAAACTATGGAACAGACTCCAACTCAACAACAGCCTATGGAGCAAATACATGAACCAAAAATACGAAGCAAGAAGAGACTACAAATACAAAGCAACAGACACGCCAGCATGGAAAAGAATATGCCAAATAAAAGAACTCTATGAAAAAGAACTACCAAAGGAAGAAAAAATAACAATAAAGCAGGCATATGAAGCATGCAGACAGCACACACACAAAATGATATCACATAAGTTCATATGTCACAAATATCAGCAAGGGAACATAAAAATTTTCCTATGGAAACTACTACACAACTCACTACCCATCAAAGACAACCTGCAAAACTTTATGCATATCTCACCAACTATATGCCCTTTTTGCAGGAAGGACGAAGCATCACAGACGCACATATTCATACAATGCAAGGAGATAAGAGGAATATGGGAAAGAAACGCATGCATACTAGATGGGCCAATAAAGCAACAACAAAGCATACGGCAAACCTTATTGGCATGGTGGCTAAGAGGAGAAGAAAAAAAAATAAAAGGAGCAATAAGAATTATTGCCCCAGGGATAATAATGTGGCACATATGGAAAGCCTACAACAAGATCATACAAGAAGATAGTAAGTGGAATATGCAAACTGTAGAAGAACAAATCCGGACAAGCATATACAACTGGAGCATGGCAAAAAACAAGACCAAGATTGCACAGAACAATGAAGAACTACAAAAGGCAGGAATGATTCCTCAAATGCAATCCAAACCAATAAAAAGACTCAAATGGCAAGCACCAACAAGGGGAAAACTAAAACTTAACACACATGCAGCAATTGGAAGGAAAAAAGCAGCGGGAGGCGCAATAATCAGAGACGAAGATGGAAACTTCAAACATGCAATCAGTTTTCAACTACCAGTGACCAGCCCAATGCAAGCCAAAATACAAGCAATCCTCATAGCTGTCTGCTACTATGCAATAAACAGCACAAAACTACACATGCAAGTGGAAGGGCTCGAAATCGAGACAGACTGCCGAGGAATAGAGGAAATGCAGCAGCAGGACCCAGAAAAAAACAGAGGAACAACGAAGGAAAACCAAATGAAAAGGATAGAGGAAATAGCAAAAGGGTACAATGCAACAATCAAATACAGACCAAGAGAGGTAAACACTGCAGCCCACAATCTAGCGCAACATGGATGATGAACCAGAAACTCACAGAATTCAAAAAATTTGAAGAACTACCACCGTACGTTAAAGGATATGTGAAGACAGACAAAGACACGGAATACATGAGGACATGAAGCAGCAACAATGAAAACAGAAAACTCAAAGCAAAGAAGAAGAAAAGACCAGCAATTACAGACGAAGAGGACAACGAAGAAGAAGAATGAGGGCACAAAAACGAATGAAAAACAATTTGCACAGAAAGTAAAAAATAGAGAAAATCAAGGGAGTAATCGGTGAAAGGAAAAGATAGGAAACACGTGGCAGCGTGCATGTACAAATGTAATCCAAGTATTATCCGAAAATCAATAAAAAACAAGTTACCGGTTCAGATCTTGACGGTCACAAAGTGGGTGTTTAAGTTTTTGCATCAACTCCTTATATTGGAGCGAGTTTGAGCTCGGATACCTTGTGGACAACAAGTCCTAAGTCTCTTACATAAAAAGTCGCTAAATGAGCTGATGTATGTCATCCATGAAGTTTCTTAGGACTCGAGCAGTGAGAGTTATTAAAGTTAGTATATGACCTGTTGCATCTAAAGATTTCCCTTTTTCTCTCTCATAACGTATCTCAGTTTGTACTTTGATGATAGATTACATTTACATTCAATGTTATCGGTTCGAATCTTTTCAACCGAATTATACATTTATTGGCGCTGTCTTAACTTTTTATATCCTAACGAATTTGAATTCAGAAAACTTTAAACACACTAAGTCCTGATTCATCCACCGAGACATGAATGACCTTTTGTTTTCACGATTGATAATTCATTTCACCACGTGCATGTTCGATTAGGAGGCAAGTGTTGATGTTTCTGAGCTGAGTCAGCTGACAGGAGCGGGCCCCACAAATTCAAAAGTAGGCCACACACCACCATCTCCTTCCTCTTTCCTACATCCTAAATTCCTAATATAAAACGAAAACAAAATTAACTAATGGCTGTCAAAATAAACATAAACAACCTCTGGCCTCTGTTCTCGCTCCTTTCTCTCTCATCCTTCTGAACACCACAAAAACAATGCCTTCTTCTTCTTCTTCTTCTTAATAATCTCCTTAAACTACAACTGTTGCTAATGACTTTGCATTCCCAGCAAAAAAAGATTCTATCTTTTCAGATAATTTGAAGAAAAAGTTTTAAAAGATGGGGGTTCCTTCTTGGGACGATATTGTTTTGATTGAGCACGGGAAGAATCCGGGTGACCCGTCCGTTATTACGGTTAATTGCCCTGATAAAGCTGGACTCGGGTGTGACCTTCTTAGAATTGTTCTTGAATTTGGGCTCTATGTTACTCGTGGAGGTTCGAATCATTTATTCACGTTTCCTTTTTTTTTTGTCCGTTTTGGGATGGTGGATTAGATATTGGATTTATACTTGTGAGTTGGTTTGGTTTCTTGGAGCTTCTTGCTGTATAAAGTCTTTTTCTTGGATTATATCTTGAGTTGAATGTGTTAGCCAAGATTTGCTGACCGGAAGAGGTAATAGTCCAGATAAAATAGTACAAGAATAATCCCAAATAGTTGGTTGATATTTTTGAAAGGAATTATCAAGTGTCATTTATTCTCTTTTTTTTTTTTTTCTTATTCTGATTCTGATATATGTATTCGTTACTGCTCTAAACCTGTAATTTTTGGGCTATAGGTTGTGTTCTATGGAAATTCTCTCATGTCTTAGTTTTGTTTAGAATGGTTGGATCTGGAATTGTTGTTCTTGATAAAGGGTATAGTTGGCTTGCCAACAAAAAGACAGATGTGTGGATTGTCAAATTGGTCTACTTTTTGGTTTTTGGTTAAATTTTCCTGTTCTTTGGCTTGTTCTTGTTCTTGTTTTGTCTTTGACTAATTTCGTTTATTATGGGGTTAGTACGCCAATCATTATTTTGCCGGTCAGTCTATCTCTTTGATTTACATATCACACATTCAGACCTTTTTTTTTTTTTTTTTTTTTGTGGTTATGTTCATCTCTAACCAAATATGCCAATTGATCTAGCAGTCGAATATAATTAGACCAGGTTGCTTGAAGTCATGTAAAGTGCTTGGCAGTCTAATATATTGCTAAATATTTCTGTCCTCCTTTATGAACTATTGTAAAACAACTAATGCAGATTTACTTACAAAAAAAAAAAAAAAACTAATGTAGATTTCTCAACTGATGGGAAGTGGTGTTATGTCGTTCTATGGGTTGTCCCACGTCCTAGCACTTTGCAAATTGACTGGGAGAGCTTGAAAAGCCGGATGTTAGCTGCGTGTCCATCATGCCGAATTTCGTTTTACTTCAACGAACAGTCCACTGGTTCACCACCTTCACCAGTGTACCTTCTAAAGGTCTATTGTCTGGACAGGAAAGGCCTCTTGCATGGTAAAGACTGAATCTTTTTTTCTAGTACAGTCATTGTCTACCTGCATGTTTATCTTAGAGCATGCTTGTTTTTCATGTGGCAGATGTTACTAAGGTCCTCCATGAGCTTGAGCTGACCATTCAAAGAGTCAAGGTTATGACAACTCCAGAAGGAAAAGTTTTAGACCTTTTCTTCATCACCGACAGCATGTACGCCTGCTTCCCTGCAATACACATTCTTTCATTTGACATATGTCTATATGATGTCTTTTCTTTTTAGCCAAATGATCTGTCTGTTATTTGAATGCTAAAATCACCATGCCATAACTTTATGCGCTTTCATTTTGATTTCCTGCATAGATGAATTGGGTCAGATGATTATTTATTACAACCCTAGTAAAAATGAAAAGTAAGAAAATACTTTCTTATTGGAGAAACAAGAAAGTGGAGCAAGGCATGTTTGCCAAATAGTTGGTCGTTAACATGCATCTCCTACTTTCCACCACTTGTCATGACGTTGAATGAAACATTCGGTCAGTAAAGAAAGGAACTCAAAATTTGCCTGCAAAACTAATTGATGTGTTCTCAAGTAGATCGCTGAGTTGGTCTTTCCTTTTTTCTTTCATTAAACCTTTTTCGGAGGAGATTGATTCCTCTAGTTTATAGCCACCCTTTGCAATACACTTTTCTGCAGACAACATATTTATAATATGGTCCATTTAGTTGTTTGTGTGCGTGTATGTGTTCAGGAGGAGTTGCCATACTGGGGTCATACAAGAATTGCCATACTGTATTCATTCATTTTCTTATCAGGGACTTATTACACACCAAGGAAAGGCGACTCCATACCTGTCAGAATCTGGAAGTTGCACTTGGGGAATATTGTATAAGTTGTGAGCTAGAGCCTGCCGGGCCTGTATATAAACGTCAGCTGGACATCTCCTCCCTTTCGCCAGCAATTGCCGATGAGTTATTTAGTTGTGACCTATCTAACAAGGACGGACATTCACAACCAAATTCCAAGATGAATGAAGTCAAAAAGGCAACAGTCACAGTGGATAATTTAATGAGTCCAGCTCATACATTGCTTCAAATACAATGTAATGATCAAAAGGGTCTTATCTATGATATCCTAAGAACAATCAAGGATTGTGATATTCAGGTAATCTCGCTGCAACTTTTTTTATCTCCTGAAAATGGACATTGTTGCATTTAATGTAGAAACAACATTTTACCTTTACGTCAGAAATCTCCATCTTTGACTGGTAGAATGGAGACTACTTGCAGTAGACTCTGCATCTAGAATGTTATATCCTTGTTGAAAGTTTCTTTATTGAGGAATGGTTGCTTTCTTGTGTCACTGTTGCAACACCCCTATATGCTCAGTTCTTGTTTTTATCTAGATCGCGTATGGAAGAATTTCCCCTAGTGCCAAGGGATACCGGAATGTAGACCTATTTGTCCAAACCAATGATGGGAGCAAGATTGTGGATCATGAGAATCAAGTTGCCTTATGTTCTCGTCTGAAGGAAGAGATGCTTCATCCATTACGTGTTACAATCACCAGCCGCGGGCCAGATACAGAGCTATTGGTTGCTAATCCTGTTGAGTTATCTGGAAAAGGAAGACCACGTGTTTTTTATGACGTTACATTAGCTTTGAAAACACTTGGGATCTGCATATTCTCGGTATGGATTCACATTCTTGACTTGAGCCATGTTTTTTGAGCTAAAATGGTTTCTATTGTCACTGCTTTCAAACCCTTTGCTTTTCTCTCCATTTCTAGTTGGATCACTTTAGTCCACAAATTTTTTTTGTATTTTTGTTTTAAGAAAAGTAGTAAAGGATATTATCCGCATAAGATGGAAGTGGCAGAGATGAAGATGCTGAGGTAGATGTGTGGGCATACAAAGCTGTACCGAATCAGAAACGAGGTGTTTCGGGAAAGGTTAGGGGTGGTTAGTATAGCAGATAAGATAAGGGAGGAGACGCTGAGATGGTTTGGGCATGTCAAGAGGAGACAGACAACGTCTGTCAGGGCAGTTAAAAGCCTCATTGTACAGGGGGAAGAGGAGTAAAGGCAGGCCCAAACCGACTTGGGATGAGCGGATTATGCATGATCTACTAGATTTGCCTATTTCTGAGGACATGATTCAGGATAGGAGTTCATGGAGTCAGAGGATTAACGTTAATGAGGTTTAGACAGGATATAAGGGCGCCTTAGAGTATATTTAAGGGGCTTAGATACTATCTACGCTTTATTTTAATTTTGTACTTTTTTGTTTTTTGTTTTTGTCTTTGTCTTGCAGCATATATGCATATACACGTTTATGACTATTTTAATAACGGAAACTACATATTTGTGTTTACTGTATTCTTTCACTATCACACTAGCACATCTTATCCGCGTCATTTATGCAGGTACATACAGAGTCAGGGTCTCACTGAAAGTAAACTCTCTATCTTTTGATATAGAGATATTGTTTGCCTGCCGCTCAGCCTTCCCAGACCCTAACAATAGCTTTTGCTGCAGTTGAGATATACTGGGTATGTATGATTGATTGATTGATTATCTTTTTGATTGATCATGCAGGCTGAGATAGACAGGCATGAAACATCAGACCGTCAGTGGGAGTTGTACAGATTTCTTTTGGATGAAAGCCGAGAATTTCCGTTGGCAAGCAAGCGAGCGGGAAATGAGATTGTGGAGAGGGTGAGAAGAACTTTGATGGGTTGGTGAATGTTCGACTGTGAAAATCCCTGTGCCTGTTTGGTTCTGGTTAGAAGCAGAAATGAACTGGGCAGGCGTTCTGCTTCGAGCAAAATCCGCACGTGTGTTGGGAGTATGGAAGTATCATAAGACCAATGATTGTCCCAAGATGTTTCATAGTCCCTCTCGCACAGACCTTATTGCAAGGCTTTCTTTGGAAGAGTGGGGTTCCTCTCTGTTCCTGCGCTTGTATAATCAAATGTATCTTGTTTTGTTTAAGCTATTATTTCCTTGTCTTTTTCTATCGGGTTCTATGCTATTATCATTTATCGTTTGTTGAAATGGTATCCTCTAGAGTAGATTAAATGTTTCTTCGAGCTAGAATGCTAATGTGTGTGTGTAGAGAGAGAGAGAGAGAGAGGGGGGGGGGGGGGGGGGTTAAAGCTTGAGATTGGCCGACAGTTGCCTATTCTCGTGCTAAAATTTGCAAGGGACATGCGCTACGGTTCTCTGTTTCTAAACTGTTAGATCATATTAAATCATGATAGATCATTTATTTTATAACGAAACCAAGTCGGTAAATCCCAAAAACGGAACAAAGGGTGAAAAGTGAGGAAAAAAGAGATCTACAAATAGAGACAGCTTCTACGATATTTACGAGAAAAAAAGAGTTTCAGGAACAAGCAAATCAAAACCATTTTTATCAATCTTATTACTTTGAAACAAGCAATTCAAAACCATTTTTATCAATCTTAGTATTTTTTCTGTTGATGAAGTAGATCGAGTTAAACTTATTTAGTTTTCTTCTTTAGAAGTGAAGACGTCATTTCATCGTAGCTTTTGCAATCAACATTTGTTAAACGTCAACTGCAGAAAGGGTTGGTCATGGTAGGATGAGAGCTTAGTGCCCAAGAGCATGTAAATTTGGAATCCGAGCTTGTATGATTAGTACGTACGTAACGGGAATCATATCTTCTCAATGTGCAGTGTCGACGTCGTTAAAAAAAATTACATAATTTTATTACAAATACGCAGATCTACAGATGTAGTTTTACACGCGTTACATCTTTCCATGTGCGTCGTCTTAGTAAAAATATGTTATTTTACATGTATAAAAATCGTGACCGGATCTCCTTATTGCTGGAACCATCATCTCCTTCTCCACCGTTCGACACATGGCAGCAAGGGGGTAAGGCTAGATGCGGATGACCCTCTCCTCTGCTGTCATGTGTCGGACGGTGGAGTAGGAGGTGATGGTTCTGGCGGTAGGGAGATCCGGTCTTGTAAAAATCGGATTGGGTGAAAGGAACATGGAGAGAAGATCGATATCAGATATGGGCAGACTTGCTCCGACTGAAATTTCAATTGATCCCATCATGCATAATGAGTACTTGCGAGAAGGGATAGTCACCCATCAATATGTAAAAATCTTGAATACTTTTCAGACTGTTGCATGTTTCATCTGTCATGGGAAATCATATAGGAACAAAATGAAAAACATATATCACCCATCTATGACGGGATATGAAAGATCGGATGTATGCAATCATACGCATGTGTTACACACAACAACAACATTATCCTATTGCCTTAAAGTCTCCCATATATGACGGGATATGAAGGATCGGATGTATGCAATCATACTCATGTGTTACAAACACACAGATTCAATTTAATGTGTACATGTGACCGACCCCAATATATCAATGTGGTGAGAGGTGGATTAAACCCTTCCTACATTTGTAGGAGACTTAGTGCAATATTCTATCGGTTGTGAGCGATTGAATAAAGCTAACACAAGCACTTGTGGCAACTGAAGAAGGAGAGTACATGGTAGATTTTGTAACACCTCATGCATATGAGATGGACAATAATATACATGGTAAACTCCCTAATGCTCCATACAAAGAGATGCTCTCATGTTCTAAAAATGCCATCATAATTGAATTTTCAACCTAGTGTAACATGGTAAATTCAATAATGTTTCATACATAAGAGATATTTTTATGTCCAAAGATATTATCTTAATTGATTTTTCAACCGTGTAATTTATAATATGCTGAAACGTCAACTATGGTAATATTTTTGGAACAAATAGTATACAATTAGTTAGTGGATTTTCTGGCTCTAAAAATAACAACTTTATTGATAAAGTATTTTTCTTTACCAATAAGCTATTGATTAAGTGTAACCCTAAGACAGTCAAACTCTTTAGCGCAATAATTTTTTTCATTTTCATATATGCATGAACTTTGTTTAATTGAAATCGGGTTTATTTTACTTCATAGTAGTTTAAACATATGTTGTATAAAACGAAAGCATAACCAACTTTAGGGAAATTTCAAAAAGTATTATAATTTAAATAACAAATTTTACAAATACGATACGTTTTTGCAAAAATTCAAACATAGGTAAAACACCATTGTGAATGACGTCTTAGATGCCGTAATGCGCTATTCTAAATGGTACCTTAGAAGCAGCCCTAATGCGTCATTTCTATTAAACACCTTTTTGCCCTTAAGCATAATTAGGAATAACCCGTAAGGCAATGATGCATTGCGGAAAAAGTGGCTTTGCCATAAGGCGTCATTCTGAATGGCGTCTTAAACAAAAGTGGTTTTTCAATACCGTTTTTACAGTAATCAGTCAGTGTTGTAAAAATGTAACTTTTTGACTGTTTTGTAATAAATAGTACAGATGTCGTAAAAATGATACGTAAATGGTAAACAACTAAGATCGGCAATGAGATTGACATAGTATACAAAAATACAAATATCGTTAAAATCATCTGAAACAACAAAAGCACTTTTGGAATCGATTACATATAGTATATAGAAAATACAAAAATAATTACGACGACTATGAACAATCTAATGCTGCTTACTCTGATGTCTGCCCGTACCGTAAGGCGGAGCCTTTCTAATCTGTTCTCAATGTCTAGAAGATTTGGTAAGGCTTTGTCGATGTCTGAGAGCTCTGGTTGGTATGGGCATCAGCAGGGACACTGTATGTGAGGAGACATGAGATGGCTCTGCCTCATCATCCTGATGATGCAGTGGAGTCGACCCCGGCGACTCAAGAAATCTGAACATGGCCGTCTAATCCGTGTGAGTATGACTTAGACTTGATTCATTTATAAGACCATCTACATCGAAATAAAACATTTAGTGTTATACTAATATTAGTAAGTCATAATGTGTGTGAGAAATTAGTCAGATAATAATGTTACGAACCTTTCATCCATATCAGACGCAACCTCATCGCCAAAGGCATGTCTTTTCTGTACAACTAGCATGCAAAAAGTGTCGACGCCTAAAGTCCCTACATGTATGTGTGCTATAGGCTAAGTATGAGTCATACTGCGGCACGTAGCTATCCATGGTTCCTACGTCGCTGGATTAGCAGGTGGATGGTCTATGTATGATACGAACGTCTCAGATCGAAGCCTATCAATATCGATATGAAGAACAGTTGTATAATCTGCTGACCGCACTGCTTACACCACACGCCCTAGATGAGCCGCCTGTAGCATTTAACATTAGCATCCGATATAGCTTAACATATCAAATAACACTATCTTGAATGTTAAAATAACAACGTACCATGTGACGTAAATCAACAGATGAATAACAAAATCCGGCATCATCTATCTACTTAACAATGCATTGACCAAGTGAGATGAAAGTATATGTGTCACAGCATGTACTGTGAGTCATTCGCTATGCAGCTAGGGTAGGACTACCTTTCCACTATACTATTGCAATTTATTCCATTGAGCTAGATATTGCCAGATCCGAGCTTTGTAGCCTATGCTTGCGCTTTGTCTCTCAGGGTGATGTAGCTCTATACCCGTATCAATAGTAGCAGGCACTCACTGTGCCAGCCCAAACTGCCTCATTACATTATCACGTAAGTGCTGCTCAACTATTCCCACATAATGAGAGGCAACTGAGTACACCACAGCTCTGATCTCCCTTAACAAATACTCAACAAGGCTACAATGATATCACTAGTGTAAGGCTGCCATATAATATCACCCCTTGGCATGTTGTCCATCTAATCACACACCGTATCAACCGCCTGTCTGCTGACCAGCCTAAAATCATGTTTTTTGAGCCACAATGTCGCACAACGTATCAGGCGAGGGAGGAGCAATTGCAGGAGGTCTCTCAGGTAGTTAGACAGGACGAGGGAAATCTCTCACATTCCCAGCACAGCACTACCCCAACAATAACTTGCAACCACCTCAAATTCCATAAAGATATGTAAATATACAAGCTGTATATGATTAGTAGCGAAATCATAAAATAATGCAGTGATCTGCAGGAACATCAATGCTTGCACCCTCTACTCAGCCTGACGGAATCTTCTGCTATGAGGTTTTCAAGTATCCACTACATTAGTCCCTTAAAATGTATATGACTTTTCTACAAATCCTGAGGCTCATGAGTCCAACCCAACAATATCGTACACATATCCCGCCACACCTCCATAGTGTATGTAGGCCTGGTTCCTATAAGAGGCACGCAATCAATGCGCAAGCCACATAGAATCGCTACGTTTTGTAGTAGCACGGTCACTTCATCTATCCGTAGGTGAAATGTGTGAGTCTCCTCTCTCCATTTCTAAAAAAGCCATGACCAATCCATGACCTTGATCCTACTGCAAGTCGTCACTCCCTATAACCATACCATTTGAAAATGCAATATGCATCTAAAGGTGATGTCCAAACCCTCCTTATACACGTCCACCCTACGTAGATGATCTAATGTCTTATGCGTCTTACTATCTTTAAGGAAGAGTGTCATATACCCTCCATGGAGAGTGAACAAATCACCAACCTCAGGTCTCAGCTCCTCCGTCAGTATTGTATCGCTACCACCACCATGATTCCTACCACTAACATAAGATGCCATAAGTGTACCTATGTTCTGATTCACACAACATAATTACATATTAAAATGATATCGATCTATCATATTTAATTCAATAACAATGACATAAAAAACTATAACAACTACAATTAGAATTCAGGGTTAGGGTTAAGACTAGCGTTAGGGATAAGGTTAGCATTATAGTTAGAGTTAGAGCTAAATGTTAGAGTTATGGCTAGGATTAGGATAATGGGTTAATGTTAGAGTTAGGGCTAGGGCTAAGGTTTGGGATATGGTTAAAGTTAGGGTAGAGTTATGGTTATGGCTACGTTAAGGGTTAATGCTAGGGCTAGGGTTAAGTTTAGGACTAAGGTTGGGGTTATGTTTTAGGACTAGGGTTAGGGCTAGAGATAAGGTTAGAGTCAGAGTTAGGGTTATGGCTAGGGTTAATCATACAAATAACGCGACAACATACAACATAACAATTGTTATGTGATAAATAATATCAATAACATAATAACTTAACAACAATGTACTAATAATATCAATACATAACATAACAACAACGTACTAATAATACCAACATCATAATAAGAACAACAACATATACATATCAAAATTAAAACTAAGAAAATTAGAAACTCTTACTAGTTTGTTCGGTCATTAGTCGTCGTAGATCACGTGTGTCATACCCCGTGACTTTTTAGCACGACTCTCAATAATTAAAGGTCAACCTTAGATACGATTTACTCAATGGTATAGATTAGGAGCTGAGTGAAAATAAAATATAAGAAAAGGAAATAAAGGGGTTAAAGGTGAGGATTAAGAAATTAGGGTAAACTACCTAAAATACCCCTCAACCCACTTAAATGAATGAGGAGTTACACATGGGAGCATAACTCCCCCACATACACTTCAATTGGCGGTTTCAAACACCAAAGAGAAAGGGGAAAAACGGCTGAAGAGGGGAAAAGAGAGAAAAGAGAAAGAGAGGAAGAAGAAGAAGAGAAGAAAGAAAAAGGAAGGAAGAAGGTCAATCTAGGTGCAACCTCTACCGAAATTCTGCAGTAAATCCGTAAGCTAACTAGAAACAAAGGCAAGTAATCTTTCTATATGCTTTACGTAAATTTTGATACTTTAGGCCCTATGTTCTTACAAAGAGAAAACTTGAATCGCACATTAGTAATCTTGACTTGCCTATGTTAAATGTTTTACTATATGTAATTGTTGTTGTTAGTTGCATAAAGTCTTGTTCTTTGGGCCATATTTCTGAAAATAGTTATGTGGTGCTTTGTTGTTTGTCAAGCATGCCCATGAAAGTGTAATCTTGATGTGTTTATTGTCTTGTTCCATTCGTGTGTTGGTTGTCTACACTTAGACGTTTGAGAGTAAGTGCAGGGAATTGAAAGATGAGTGATGGCGTTGTTGTAGACTTGTTGTGTTGGGAATGTTGATGATAACTTTTGAAGGTGGTGAATGATTGAAGGTTAAGAGTGGATATTGTTAGACATAACTAAGCATCAATTCATGATTAGATGTGTGTTAAGAACGATGAATCTAGAGGGTAAGATGGATCTTGAGAGGCTTAACATGAAAGGGTTGAAGGAGGAAGATGATGGGAGGAAGTTACTGCAGGAAAACTGCAGTTTAGAACCGTCAGAACACTTCGAACACCTACATTAGGCGCTCTATGTCACATTAGGCGCCTAATGTAGCATTCAATGTGTCCTGAATCATCCCCGAACACTTCGAACACCTACATTAGGCACTCTATGTCACATTAGGCGCCTAATGTAGCGTTCAATGTCACATTAGGCGCTTCATGTAGGCGTTCAATGTCTACGGAACATCCCCGAACACTTCGAACGCCTAGTATAGGCGCTCTATGTCACTTTAGGCGCCTCATGTGGCGTTCCAAGTATACTGGAAGTCTTTTTGAACTTTTAGGCGCCCTATGTATGTGTAGTAACATTATACACTTCTTTTGAACATAAATTGCAAGGGTATTTGAGGTATAGTCGAGGTGTAGATGGTAAGTTTGATCAAGTAGGTATAAGATTGAATCCCAAGTGAATTAGTGAGACGAACGGACTTGGAAGGATACAAACATGGAGTGTTTGAGGTGCAAGACCGTATACTTGATATGTAAGATGTGTGTGTGAGATACCTTTATTATCTTCCAGTGCTCATAAATTACAAAGTGTTTTGAAAGTGTGCTAGAGTTGTAAACATTAAGTGTGAATAAGTAGGGTTAAGTAGGAATTCGAAGTGGATTCGTGATACGAAAGGGCATGAAGTGGTATGAATGAGGTGTATTTGAGTAGTAAACGTTAAGTGTGAATGAGTAAAGTTAGGTATGAATCCAAAGTGAGTTAGCAATATGAAAGAGCACAAAATGGTACGAAAAGGGTGTGTTTGAGGAAGTATGAACGAGCAAGGTTAAGTGTGAACTCGAGATGATTTCGTAATACGAAGGGACATGAAATGATACGAGCAGAATGTGATAGGGGTTCAGGACTTTGTACTTGATATGTAAAGTGTGTGTGCATGTTTACACGTTTGATATTATGTTACATGAGCATTCTGCATCATGACATGGGCACTTGCATTTGATTTGAGAATTGCTTTGCGAAAGAATATGTGTTTACAAGAAAAGTTTGAAGTTTTCGAAAGACAAGATGGCTGCTGGTTGATCGCAGGGTATAAAAGTCACGCCTGTGGAAGCAGGGTATAAAAGCGTGATCTGTGAATCAACAGCAGGGTATAAAGTATTTTATGGGGCCGTGGACCTATCAGCACGGAAAATAAAGTTATTTTATGAGGCCGTGGACCTATCAGCACGGAAAATAAAGTTATTTTATGGGGTCGTGGACCTTTCAGCACGGATATATGATATATGCAATGGGGCCGTAGACCTTTCAGCACGGATATATGATATATGTAATGGGGCCGTGGACCTTTCAGCACGGGGTATAAAGTTATATGATATGGGGCCGTGGACCTTTCAGCACGGGGTATAAAGTTATGTTTGTTGTGGACTGATCACCCACAGGGTATAAAGTTCTGCTACGCGAAAAATATGATATGAAGTGTGATGAAATGTTTTGTGAAGTGACACGCATGACATGTTTATGAAAGAAGACATATGCATGGGTGTTGTGTGTGATTTTAAAGAAGTACATGCATCATGATACACGAAGCATAAGACTTGATATGCAAGAAACGTGGTTAGTTTATGACTTGTTTATGTGATACATTGTTTTAATACATGTTTGTTCTCGTACCCGTGTACCATATATGTGCTTTATCAGTTTGAGTAATTCTTATTGATATGCTATTTGTCAACCCGAGCACCTATATTTTGGGCAATGATTTATACACTGGTGACTCGTCGTGTGTGATTCCGTAAGGTGTATAGACGGGTTACTTGCTGGCGATAATTTCGCTAAGAACAGTTACTCTATTCCTTTTCAGGTGAGCCTGAATATGAGTTGATATTTATCGAGGACGATGGCGAGTGGGCTCAATGGGATGACGAACATGGGAATAGATAGATGCTGGATTATTTTCCCTGAGATTGGAAACTCAATGTTGTTATGTTGTTCTGATATTTATGTTAGCTAGATGACCAAACACTTTTTAATTCCGCTGCATTTTCTGGTTTTTATGACGATGAAGTTTTAAATTTATCAACGTTTGCGCTGATTTATTTTACGACATAGATGATGAATGCTTGATCCGCTTTGACGCTTCGTAGTTCTCATAGTAGACTACGGCGGGTGCACTGGTTCCGATGACGGTATCGGGTCGGGGCGCTACAACGTGTCTGTCAAGTTGTGCTGCTCTTCAACCCACCGCTATGAATAAATTACAAAAATATTTTAATTTCTATGGGAATGGAAGAGAGAAAAACGAAAATAGCGCATATTATAGTGGCGTCTTAGGTGAGTGATTTTACATTCTAAGGCGCCATTCAGAAGCGTCTTACGTATTTTTTGTTTTTTGTTTTCAAAACGTACCATATTTGTAAAATTTATTATTAAAACTACAATGTTTTTTTCAATTTTTCCACTAACATTAAATGTGTAGAAGTTTTTTAGCTTTAACATATTTTACAATTACATTTGAAACTTACAAACACAAAGCATATGCCGGTGTAAATTGAGAACAAGAAAGAGCACCCATTTTTCTTTTGGTTTTGAAATGTTTCGATCGTCCACAAGTGACAAATCTTTTTCTCTGTGTAAAAATGTTTGCCATCGATTCGGTTATACCTGGTTATAAAATGCTCTTATATTTCTATAAAGACATAATCTAATCTCACTTTATGGTTAACCGATGTGGTCATTAGGGCGGTAAATGAACCGAGCTTGAGCCACTTTTTCTGTTCGATCTCGGTAGTGGAACCGTTTAAGGTGTTCGGTTTGTTAATATTGTTTGTAAGTTAAATAAACCGAGCTTGAACAATTAAATATATTCGTTTAAATAAACAAACAAGCTTGGCTCGTTTGCTAAGTTAAATGAACTGAACTTGAGCAACACAATGCTCAGTTCGTTCGGCATGTTCGGCTCGTTTACCGCCAATAGTGGTGATAGTTAAGGGATGTGACGAGGTGTCATTTTACGCACGCTTTTGATTTTGTGTTCTACCTTTCCTCCGATTTCTTAAACCAAGCAATTGTGAATCTCTCTTTTCTGTGCTGTCGTGCGAAGTCTTAAACTAGCCATAAGAACGACCCAGCCGAGGTTTAGCTAACCAACATCGGATTACTGGAACTCCGGCTGCCTCTGGGTCGGGATGCTCTGGGTAAGCTAATAATTTTCCCATTTCCTTTCTTTCTCTAAATCGTCGTGCCTCCTCCTCTACCGCCTCTCTGGCTGCAGTATTCTTTTGCTCTTGGTCTGTTCCCTAATAAAAATCCCTTCTTTGAATACTGAGTATTGTTTGTCTGGATTCTTGTACAACATCTAGTTTTCCGCTTCCTTAATAAAACTATCAGCTTTTGCTCATTCTTTGCTTGAATTCTTGTACAAATTTTAGTTTTCCTGCTTTTATTAAGAATCTCAAGTTTTGGTTGAATACTAAACATTGTTTGTTTGAATTCTTGTACAACTATTTAGTTTTCCTGTTTCCTTGATAAAAATCTCGGATTTTGCTCAAGCAATGAACATTATTTGCTTGAATTCTTCTACAACTTGTAGTTTCCTGTATCCTCAATAGCAATGTCAGCTTTTTTTTGCTTGTTTACTGAATTGCGGGAATATTAGGCAAAAAGAAGTTGATTCCCAACTTCGAGTAAATGAACATGAAATCCGTGCCCCAACACATTTTAGGTGAAAGATTGGCTGGACGTCGCTGTGTAGTCGTCTTTGCCGCATCAGCATGTTTTCTTCATTTATTTGACTCTTTATATATTGCAGTGACATTCTGGAATGCTCAGTGCGTTGCCAATCTTCAAAAGAGGGCACTTATTGACGAAAATTCCGCCTTTCTTTGGTGTGAATAATCCATTGCTTTCTACATCTGCTGCTTGCTTAGATTTATCACCTAATGAGATTGAGGGCAGGAAGAATGTAGTCGACTTTGAGCCCTATTTTCGGTTGTGCACCAACGTATGTACTGTTAAGTGTGTTCATGGCCTCCTTGTTGTCTCGGGTAGGCTGCAGAGAATATTTGATTCCACAAGACTTGTCAATCTATATGCTCATCTGGGTGATGTTTCTTTATCCTCACTCACTTTTCGTCAGATGCCAAAGAAAGATACATATACTTGGAACTCCATGATATCTGCTTATGTCCGTAATGGCCTATTTCACGAAGCTCTTATTTGTGTGTTTGAGATGTTGTCTACTTTTGATATTCGGCCTGATTTTTATACTTTCCCCCCTGCATTGAAAGCTTGCTTCAGTATAACAGATGGAATGAGGATGCATCTGTGGGTTCTAAAACTGGGGTTGGAATGGGATGTCTTTGTGTCTGCTTCTTTGGTTCATATGTACTGTCTGTTTGGTCAGTCCACAATGGCGCATGGTATCTTTAAGGATATGCCTTGTAGAGATTTGGGTTGCTGGAATGCCATAATTTCTGGGTTTTGCCAGACTGGATGTATTACAGAGGCGCTGGCGGTGTTGGATGAGATGAGAATGGAAGGAATCAGCCTGGATTCTTTTACTATTTCAACAATTCTTCCTGTTTGTGCGCAGATGAATACAAATTTACGAGGGCAATTGATTCATTTGTATGTGATTAAACAAGGGTTGGAGTCAGATATTTTTATATCCAATGCCTTGATTAACATGTATGCTAAATTTAAAGAATTAGGATACGCACAGCAAATTTTCAACTTGATGGTGTTTAGAGACTTAGTTTCTTGGAATTCAGTAATTGCTGGATACGAGCAAAATAATCACCCAGATGATGCTTTCAAATTTTTTCATGAAATGCATCTACATGGAGTTCAACCAGATTTGTTTACGTTGGTGAGCTTAGCTTCTGGGATTGCTCAAACCAGAGATCATCTATGTGGCAAATCTGTTCATGGATACATCCTGAGGAGATGTTGGTTCATGAAAGACGTAGTTATTGGAAATTCAGTGGTGGATATGTATGCAAAATTAGGTAATGTTGATTCAGCTTGTAGGGTGTTTGAGGAGCTTCCTGTTAAAGATATTGTTTCTTGGAACTCATTAATAACAGGTTACACACAAAATGGTCTTGCAAATAAAGCAGTTGCATTATACCGCACCATGAGGGACATTGAAAACATAATACCCAATGATGGTACTTGGGTTAGCATTGTACCAGCTTATGCTCATCTAGGAGCCTCGTGGGAAGGTATGGAAGCTCATGGACAAGTAATCAAAAGAGGTTTCCTTTCTGATGTCTTTGTGGGAACGTGTCTAGTGGACTTTTATGGGAAATGCGGAAGATTAGATAATGCAATGTCTTTGTTCTATGATGTTCCACGGACACACTCCGTCCCTTGGAATGCCATCATATCTTGTCATGGCATTCATGGGGACGGGTTAAGTGCTCTACGATTTTTCAGGGATATGATTGATGAGAATATCCAGCCAGATCAGGTAACATTTTTATCTGTTTTAGCTGCTTGTAGCCACTCTGGCTTGGTTGATCAAGGTAAATGGTGCTTTCAGGCGATGGAGCAAGATTTTGGAATTAAACCTGATTTAAGACACTATAGCTGCATGGTTGATTTGTTTGGTAGAGCAGGAGATCTAGAAATGGCATACAGATTTATCCAAAGCATGCCTTTAAGTCCTGATGCTTCAGTATGGGGTGCTCTTCTTGCTGCTTGTAGAATTCATGGCAATGTTGAGCTGGGTAAAGCTGCTTCAGATCACTTGTTTGAATTGGGTTCAGATAACGTTGGATACTATGTTCTTTTGTCAAATGTGTATGCAAACTTCGGGAGATGGGAAGGGGTGGATAGTGTGAGGTCATTGGTGAGAGACAGGGGGCTTAGGAAGATCCCAGGATGGAGTTCCACTGAATTGGATAATATTGTTGAGGTCTTTTACACAGGAGGTCAATCACATCCTCAATCGGCTGAGATATACCAGGAATTGGCGCTATTAACTGCTAAAGTAAAGCACCTTGGTTATACCCCGGACTACAGCTTTGTGTTGCAAGATGTTGAGGATGATGAGAAGGAACATATCCTCACTAGTCATAGTGAGAGACTGGCAATTGTTTATGCGATTCTTCACACGCCTCATAGAAGTACTATTCGTGTTTACAAGAATTTGCGCGTTTGTGGGGATTGCCACGATATAACCAAATTTATATCAAAGGTTACTGAGAGAGAGATCATTGTTAGAGATTTCAAGCGCTTTCATCACTTCAAAGATGGTGTTTGTTCCTGTGGGGATTATTGGTGATATCTGGATGCTAATTTCTGATTGTAAACTTATGATTCTAGACTGATTCTCAGTTTAAAACCCGGTTCTCAAGAACTAAAGCAAGCCCTTTTGATCCTACATTCTTATCATGTGCACATGCGGTTGCTTGCGCATGTCAGTGAAGCTGCCAAATCATGTTGGTCAATCTTCCCTGGCTCTTCTGCAGGTTTAGTTGCCCTTCTTTGTCAAATCTTTTCAAAGTTTGGCATTATTGGAAGATTTTTAATTTGCACTGAGTCGTAAAGTTTGGTAGCTAAAATCTTGACATATTGACAGAACCAAACATTTTAGCCTTTTTGCCATGAAATTGTTTTTTTGACGGTGGTAGGGTTGGTGCTGGTGTAGGCTTTTAGCCCCTGATCCTCTTCAAATATTGGTGCTTATGAGATTGGATAAACTATCCTCGAGCTCTCCATTGTATATAATGATAATTACTATGTTACCAAAAAGCTCGAGTTGTTAATAAGGATGGTTTGTATACTTACTCTGAGAAGTGCTCTCAGATTTAAGCCTCCCACAAATTTTGCAAAGTGGCCTAACACTTGCACAACTCTCTTTTCAACACGCGGGTGTTGAGAGTCGAGATCATGGTTTTTCTAATAAGATACCATGACAATCGCCATCTAATAGTTAAGGAGAGAAGTAATATAGACATGACCCTCTTGACACATGCCAAATGTAAGAAATTTGTACTATGTCCACAAGGTTGAAGCATGAAAAAAAGAATTGGTGTTATTCTTGTGTTACAATTGCAATTTACTTTTTGTGATTTGTCCCTTATTAAATTTATGTAAATGTCCTGTTTATGCTATGGTCACCTTGACATGGTTTGCCAGTGATATCAAGGCTGTTTTATTTCCTATATTGTGATATGCAATGTTCATAATGGGTGTTTGTATTTCTGGATTTTGATGAGAGGGGATTTTGGTGAGAGGCCAAAGTATTCATTGGATGATCGTGGACTGAAAATCTAAAGCTGTTAGCACATTTTGCCTCCAAGAAATCCTGTTTTGACGCAATCTTTTAAATGTTAAAACCGCAGTTCTTGGTCAAGTTAGAATAGAAGCAAACACATCCTGTGCAAAAGATTTTTGTTGCAACGATCTCGTGTCTTGTTTTCATCTTTAAAGGAACGGTTCAGAAGGATCACTGGTCCTGTTGGTATAACTGGATTAGCAAGGATTAGCCAATCTAAAGATAGTAAATGGGTTGGTTTGAAAATAAATGAATTGTTAGTCGTTGAATATTATTCGCGTTAGACTTAACCCTAACTAATAACTAAACAAAAAAGAAAGGGTTCAGTCGATTTAAAGTTAACCGAATGGTAAGTAAGATAATCTCTGATAGACATGTGACATGCATTTGCATGCTCCCTTCACACTGGCAGAAGACTATGCTTGAAAGTGCCTTAGTTTGTTATATTTGTTATATAGAACTTTCTTCTCTCGGTGGATGATGGTTCCGCCCCACTCAATGGTTGTTGTCTAGCTATTGATATTCCACAGGTGTCTTGCACTATTGCAGACATTGAGCAATGATCTAAGTTTTCTTCAATCAGTTCGTCAAAGAGGAGCAGTTCCTCCAATCCTGTGAATTTGTCTAGAATATTTTTCTTCTGGAATATTTTTCAAACAAACTGGTTTTCCCCCAGTCAGTAACCCAATATTCCCTACCAGGGTAGTAATGACTAATGATCATGACATTTCTTGCTCTCTTTGTGGTTGATAGTATTTCATCTCCCTTGAGAGTTGCGAAAAATTTTCTTCCAGGTTGTATAGTTGAAGTAAGCTGAACTTTAGCAAAGTTATTAACACCAAAACTATAACTTTTTGGGTCATGACTGATCATTTTAGGTGTTAATGAAGCCAAACATGTGGGCTCTAGTTGCTCTTGCAGAAGTGCTGGCTTTATATATATAGCTAGTTAATTATGTTTAGATGTCCATACGAAGCATTTTCTATATAGAAGAGTTCTTTACATTGTGGATTTGTAGTTCAGTTTAACAAGATTTTGATTTTCTTAGGTCCTGCCTGGAGTAATATTGCTACCAAGAGGCTGGATAAGGTATACAGCCGGGGACTGCTTCAAACCGACCATGTAAGCCTTCTCTCTTGTGATCCAAAAGTCATGTGCTTACTGTTTGAGGTGTGATCCAACCACGACGGAGTACAGCACCGAGTTGGCTATTAGCAAAATGGATGGTTAGCCATTGCTGTCTCAACAACAGTTGCACTAGAAGCATTCATGTTCTGTTGCATTGCCAGAATGATTGTTTTTGTAACGTATGGCTCTTGGCCATGATTTTGTTGCGCGAAACAGTCTGCTTTCTTCAGTTGACAGGTTCTTTTCTTTGCAGTTTGGGTAACATAACTTCGCTGCGAAACTGCTAAACCTGAGATGTCAATGCTGTTGGCGCGTAGGTCATGTGAGCCAAGTCTCAGTCGAATGTCGTGGGCGCTTGTGTGTGTTGAATGCACTATAAGGCTAGTGGTATGCATTTTTCCTATCACCAATTGGTTTTGGGAGAGTTGGTAGCGCCTGAGGTGGTACAGAGCCAAGGTCACAGGTTCGATTCCCAGCGGGAGCAATTGCTGAGGGAGAGATTGTTGGGTGCAACAATCGTCCCGTGGCGCGTAGGCAGTGTGGGCCAAGTCATAGTCGAATGCCATGGGCGCTTGTGTGTGCTGAATGCACTATAAGGCTAGGGTATACGCCTCTCCTATCACCAATTGGTTTTGAGAGACTTGGTAGCGTCTGAAGTCCTACAAATACAGTTAGTCTTATGATCTTGTAAGAACAACACAATAATGTCTGTGGGTGCCGCTCTACTTTGGTTTTGAAAAAACAATGCCTGAGATTCACTTGTTGGCGTAGGCTAAATGTTGACACTAGATTAGTGTTCATATTGTAAGCCTCCTTTATCACATTTGTTTCGACTAGTTCCTAGTCGATAGCATATTTTGTAAAGTTGTCATTTTTGGCTTATATATGACATTTAAATTAAAAGGAAAGCTTGTTATGTTCAACAGAGCTGATTCTTCCAGCTATGAAGCAGAAGCAAGTCTTAGCAGATGTGGCATTAGAAAGTTTGGTGGATTTCGTCCCTGCAGGAGTCAGTGTGATGGAAATGTTTTTTTTTTAAATAAATAAAATGTTTAACGGAAATGTTGTCTCCTTTTTTTGGCCTTGCGTAATGAGAAGCCTTTAAATCAATTAGCCTTGCGTAGTGAGAAGGCTTTGAAACATTATTTGCCCATTGGTGAATGTGAAGATAACTAAAAGGCGTTTTCGGTACACTAGACTTCTGCATTTACACAGGTTTTTCGAGCGGATTGCTTTGTGATCACTGGTTATTCTTTCTTCTTTATCAGTGGATTATAGAGGTTATTCTTTCTTTTTTTCGATAATGCATAAGTTCCACCAAATGTTGCACACAATATGCCTATCATATTATTGTAAAGCAGTTTCAATATAGATTGACGGAGTATCACTGGAAGCAAACTCTCTATCCTTTGGGATGGAGGTATCGTTTGCCTGTTTTTCATCCTTTCCAGACCCTAGCAATAGCTTTTGATGTCGTTGAGATATACTGAATATTATTGTTGTCGTAGTTTCAATATAGACACCCATAATCTCTACCACAATATCTTAGAGATCACTCGTTTTTTTTATAATCGGCATGTTCGCAACCGTGATCTACCGATATGAGATCCTTCCCTATGGTGATCTCTCCATTCTTTTTAGAGTACAAAACTATATAACATCACGTTCTTGATGCATTAGTTTCTTACATTTACACATGGTCTAAGGAAGGAACAGATTGCTTCGCGATCTGATGTACGCAGTCTTACTCTATATTTTGTGCAAGAAGCTGTTTTTTCTGCTCCAACCTGTAACCTTACAGTCACAAAGCAGCCTATATAGTTTGAGTAAAAGCATATACTAAATGTGTATTATATGTATGCCTATGTTATTTCTTATTTTACACATAATATACCGTGAGTGTTTGTTTTTCTAACAAAACAACATAGTATTTTACTCTAGGAAAAAATGGTGAGTGATCACTTAGGGGATGATCATATATGGAATCTAGCACATTTCACGTGTTGCCTTATAACTGTGGTTTGATGAATCCTATGATGTGTCACTAAAGGTTCCTACTGGAACCATGATTAACATAATGATTTTTTATTCAAACCATGTTTCAGTTTATATGATTTAAATAATATGATTCAAATAAATTATCATACAAATGATAATCTTGATATAATACTTGTTTTCATATTTGCAACGCACATTTAGCATACGGTAATGCATTTTTCAAATAGTCTTATTATTTTGTTCAAAAGTTATTTATTTCATATGGCAAAAAAACATATAGATTATAAAAGACTATGTTGAAATTTTGTTAATATATAATACAAAGTAATATGGAACTTGAGCTAGACTAGTGATAAAAACTATTATATTACATACTTCAATGAAAATTAGAATTTGAATCAGATCCCAGTATCCCATCCCATGTGTGCGTGTGAGTAAAAATATTTTAAAATGATATATTTCAATTCTTATAATCTGTATTTTAATATATATAATACTTAGGAGCTTAGATACTCTCTACCCTTTAAGTTGACTTTGCATTTTTTTGTTTTTGTCTTTATATTTCATTATTTGTGCATATACACGGTTATGACTATCTTAATTTCAGAAGATTTCTATTTGTGTTTACTAAATTCCTTCACTGGTACACTAGCGCACCACATTCTTATTATTGTGTCATCTATGCAGGTACATCTACAGCCGGATGTCTCACTAGAAGCAACTCTCTATCCCTTGGGATGGAGGTATTGTTTCTGCCTCTCACCCTGTCCAGACTCTAGCAATAGATTTTGTTATCATTGTGATATAATAAGAATGATTGCGGTTGTTGTTTTTACAAAGATTATCATTATTCTAGGCAAATTTATTTCCTTTTAATTCTTATAGCGGGAAATTTATGATAGATAATATGTTATTTCAAGCATTGTTATTATGTAAGGCAAAATTTAAGAAAAAGATATTTCAAAATACGATAAATTTAAAAGAAAAATCTAAGTAGACTAACAGGACGGAAGAGTAAATTGAAAAAGAAACAAGAACAAAACCAGGGGCGAAATGGTAATTTACGTTGAAAAACCTCATGAATCATAAACCAGGATTTTTAATCCACCCTCTGGGATTCAGTTTAGGGCTGCGAAGTGTTGATTCTGCAAAACCTTGTGTTTTAGCAGGTTGTGATTTTGGTGCTGCTGTAGCAAAATATCAATGAATAACCTGCAACTATCATGGGAGCTTCCGGTTAAGCTTCAGTTGCAATCGCCGGGAGACGAAGTTCTCCGGTTCTCGGCTTTCGACATGGAGCGCAACCGCCTCTTCTTTGCTTCTTCAGAGAACAATATTTATGCCACGCATCTTCATTATACTGAAGTAATGTTTCCTCAAGCAACTTCATTATTTCGTGATATTTCCTGTTGTAAGCTATCTACATTCAGGTTGTGTTTGCTTTGGTGATTAAAAGCATAGTTAAATCAAACATTTCCAGACAGAACTTTTTGTTAATTTATTTTCTCGTACTTTTTAGACATACCTAAGTTGCACATTCATGCAAAGTAATAGTACTATTTATCAGGACAATAACTCTATTTCACATAATGCCGCATATAAGGATGACAATAAGTGTCGTATTAAATATTATATACCATCCATATTGGTATTTTTTTTTTTTGCGTTTGATGGTTTAAGTCGAATATAATTTAAACATGATTTGAGTTGAAAGATGTACTACAGTGCTAGTTAGACCTAGCTTGTCTGCGTTTTAACATGATTGTATGGTTTCTGTGGAGAACTATCTTTGGATAATAATGCATTTACAATTTTAGGGAAAGGGAATATCTTGAATATCCGCGAGCATCATTTTGGTTTGTCAGGGTTTAATGTTTTAGACGAGGTTTTAAATTTCCTGTGTTGGCCAACAGAGGTTTTCTGATGTTTAAATGTTTGATTCAGAACGAAGTAGCATGGAGTTCATCTGCATCTTCTGTAGCCTTTGAGCCAGTTGATTTAGAACCAGGGGACTACATCACCTCGTTTGAATATTTAATGGAGAAGGAAGGGTTAGTTATTGGAACTTCTTATGGTGTTATTTTGCTATACATCGTGGATGAACAAATAAAAGAAGTTGTTGGCCAAGTGGAAGGTGGGGTAAAGTGCATTTCACCGAGTCCGGATGGAGATTTGCTTGGTGTAATTACTGGTTTTGGTCAGTTATTGGTGATGACAAATGATTGGGATTTGCTCTACGAGATGCCCCTTGACGATGCTCCTGAGGATATTGACGTAAGTAAGGACTTCTCGCCATGTTTTGCTTCCATACATTTCCTATATGCCCCGTCCATTTGGTTAACTTAGTGAACATAATTTGTTAAATTCACTGCAGTTTTCACAAATTCGCATGTAGATGTAGTACCTGCACATATGTCTCTAAGGCTTATGCTAATATATGGTCCCATTTACTCCAGATTTTGTGTATATTGATCTAGATTTTATGCCAGGAGTGGGTTTAGGTGGAGAATTCTGACTGTTTTCTATTAGAGTTATTTTTTCTTTCTGTTTCTTAATCCATTTCATAATGTTCGTTGGATCAAAGGCTGATGTTTGTTAAAACTGAGTTTGAATATATTCAAGGGAGTAAGTATAAGGCTGGCAATCGAGACCCTTGTAAAGACTAAAAATCGAAACCCCAACCTTACCAAATGAAAAAGAATGGATAAATGGATTGTGCTGTGTGTATTGCGCCGTATAATGATCAGATGTAGTCTACACCTTAATAGAAGGACTTGACTTTTACTGCAGTTTCGATTTTGATTTAAATATCATGTCATACGTCTGGCCCCTGGTATTTATTGGGCCTAGAGGTACATAGTTAATTGAAGGTGTATGGTGTTCCAATTGTTGATCTTTTTCAAAGCATGTCTACAGCGTGAAATGCAATTTAGCCCAACATTTGCTGAAATCAATCTTTTTTTTTTTTTAAATTTTACTTCAGATGAACCAGCTGTTTCTTCTAACTACTTAAATGAATCAAGCATCTCATGGCGAGGTGATGGGAGATTTTTTGCAACTTTAAGCAAATCGCAGGGTTCGCTCGTACACAGGAAGCTTAAAGTTTGGGAAAGAGATACTGGTGCAATCCACTCTGTTTCAGAATCTAAGAATCTTAAGGGCGGGGCTTTGGATTGGATGTCTACTGGAGCCAAAATTGCTGCTATTAATGACCCGAGGGATGAAAAATGCAGTCCATTACTGGTTTTCTTTGAAAAAAATGGACTAGAGAGAGGCTCATGTAGCATTAGTGAAAGTGATGTGAGTGTGGAATTCATAAAGTGGAATTGTAATTCTGAGCTTCTTGCAACTCTTCTTAGGGGTGGACGACATGATACCCTGAAAATATGGCTTTACAGTAACAACCACTGGTATGTAAAGCAAGAAATCAGGTGCTCAAAAGAGGCTGGGGCAAAGTTTATGTGGAATCCAACAAAACCATTGCAATTGGTTGGATGGAACCTACACGGTGAAGTCGTAATATACAATTTTACATGGGTAACTGCTGTCATGAGTGACTCAACAGCCTTTGTTGTCGATGGTTCAAAGATATTGGTAACTCCGCTTTCTCTGTCCTTGATCCCTCCACCTATGTATCTGTTCAGCCTGACATTTCCAGCTGCTGTTCGACATTTTTGTTTTTGTGCTCAAAGATGCAAGAATAACTTGGCTGCATCACTGTCAGATGGCAGCTTATGTATTGTAGAACTTCCTGTCGTTCATATGTGGGAAGACTTTGATGGTAGGGAATTTAGTGTGGAGGCGGTCTCTTGTGATGTGGAATTTGGATCTTTTATGCATCTCACATTGCTTGATCAGCATGTTCTTGTTGGCGTTCCGTCTTCTAGTTTTACTAAGGATGGGCTTCCTAGCTATTGTCTTCAAGAGATTCACCTCCTCTATGCAGAAGATCATATCGTTGATTCAGTGACAGGCTCAGGCTGGCATGCTGCGATGTCTGTTCAACACTCTCTTGATGGCATGGTTGTTGGTATCATCCCTGGTTCAAATGATAGGGCCTCGGCTTATATTCAGTATGATGGTGGAAAAGTAGTTGAATATACACCAAAATTGGAAGAGAATGAAACATTTGCCCTTGTGGAGTGCAATGACATGTCTTTTTCATCTACATGTCTTTGGATGGCTCTTGCTCCTGCTGAATTTGGACCTAAGAAGGTTGTAATTTGTGGGCTTGATGACAAGGGTAGGCTTCAGGTTGGCAGGAGGACAGTATGCAATAACTGCAGCAGTTTTGCATTCTACTCTAATGCTGCCAACCAAATGGCCACGCAGTTGATTGTTGCTACTAAACAGGATTTACTCTTTATTGTTGATATTGCAGATGTTCAGAGTGAACAACTAGATGTCAAATATAATAATTTTTTGCCTATTCCGAAGAAAAGAAACTCAGAAGCTGGTGAACTTTACATACAAATATGGGAAAGAGGTTCCAAGGTGGTTGGTGTTTTGCACGGAGATGAATCTGCCGTTGTTTTACAAACAATTCGAGGAAATCTTGAATGTATCTACCCCAGAAAATTGGTTCTGACCTCGATCACCAATGCCTTGAACGAGAGGCGCTTCAGAGATGCTTTACTTATGGTTCGTCGGCATAGAATAGACTTCAATGTTATAGTTGACCACTTTGGCTGCCAAGCTTTTCTTCAGTACGTGGCAGACTTTGTCAAGCAGGTGAACAATTTGAACTATATAACTGAATTTATCTGCTCCATGAGGAATGAAAACGTCATGCTTAATATGTACAAGGACTATATATCACTACCTTTTCAAGAAGATTCGAAAGCTTTTCCAGTTGAAAATCCCAACATTGTCCTTAGCAAGACATCTACCATTTTGTCGGGTATAAGAAAGGCTCTTGAGGAACAAATGGCAGAAAGTCCTGCTAGAGAGCTTTGCATTTTGACAACTTTTACGCGAAGTGATCCTCCAGCTCTTGAAGAAGCTTTGAGGAGGATAAAAGTTACCCGGGAAAGGGAGTTATCCGGTGCTGATAACCCAGCACAACTTTTGTTGCCTTCTGCTGAGGAATCTTTGAAGCATCTTTTGTGGTTATCGTCTCCTGAAGCTGTCTTTGAAGCTTCTTTAGGACTTTACGATTTGAAGCTTGCAGCTATGGTCGCGTTGAACTCACAGAAGGATCCGAAGGAATTTCTTCCTTTTCTCGAACATCTAGAACACATGCCAGCTGCAGTTATGCGATATAACATCGACCTGAAGTTGCAGAGGTATGAAAATGCTCTACGACATATTGTGTCTGCAGGAGATGCTTATTATGAGGACTCCCTTAACCTCATGAGGAATTATCCTCATCTTTTTCCTTTGGGTCTGCAACTCATCACCAGTCCTAATAAACGACTGGAGGTTCTTGAGGCATGGGGTGATCATCTTGATTTGTCGAAGAACTTTGAGGATGCTGCCACATGTTATTTACATTGTTCATGTTTGGAGAAAGCTCTGAAGGCTTATCGTGCCTGTGGTAATTGGAGCAGCGTTTTCACTGTTGCTGGGTTGATGAAACTCGAGAAGGACGAAATTATTCAGCTCGCACATGAGCTCTGTGAGGAACTCCAGGCTCTAGGCAAGCCCAGGGATGCTGCCAAAATTGCGTTGGACTATTGCAATGATGTAAAGTTAGGCATTGATTTGTTGATACGTGCAAGGGAATGGAATGAAGCACTGAGGATTGCTTTCCTTCATAGAAATGAGGGTTTGATCTCAGAGGTGGAAATTGCATCTCTTGAATGTGCAAGCATGCTGGTAAGTGAGTTTGGGGAGGGGTTGGAGAAAGTTGAAAAATATACTGCTCGATTTCTTGCTGTTAGACAAAGAAGATTACTTCTTGCTGCTAAGCTTCAGTCAGATGAGCGTTCAGTATTTGAAGATGATGAAACAGCTTCTGTAGCTAGCAGTAATTTCAGTGAAATGAGTGCATACACCTCTAGGTACATATTTGCCATTGATAATTCTTCGTTTCTCAAGAATGAGATTTTGCAGAAGCAAGCTTTTCTATTTTGTTAGCCTATTTAAAATGGATGGTCACTGTATGCAAATTTTTGTTCTCTCTCTGCTATCTGCTCTTGGTCTCCTATGGGTGTTTTTACTTGCTTATGCCTTCAATAGAAACTATATTTAGGTTGCTATATATGCATGCCTTGGCAAAAAAAAAAAAAAAAAAGGGGCGCCTTTCTCGCATCTCTGTTATGACAATTTGGCCAATATCATTAAATGGCAACCTGCTTCAATTGATCTTTTAGCTAATGCTACACACTGGATGAGCTTTTAGCTGAAGCTGGTGGGGCACCTAAGTCTTATATGCCAGCCAGCCAGGCAGCCATCCCCCCCTGGCCGCCCGTCTGTGGGACGAGTGACATGGTCTTCTGACTCAATGAGGTTCTGCGGTAAAAGATATTATGGGTTCTTTTAATGCATTCAGTTACCAAGAAAATATAGAGTGAGGTGATAATATTCTCATCAATTTCAAATGCTAAAACTGCACGCATGGAGCTCTCCTGGGATGTGCCGGCTTATTTATTTATTATCTTGTTATGAATCATGTTCTTGTGTGAATGAATCATTTATGGCTAGGTTTTGCAATACCTGAGGTCCTAAACACTGTTTTTTAAATTGCTGAAAGATTTGGGGCACTAATTTATCTGTTTACATGCCTATATTGCTAAAATGGATATTTAAATCAACTCTTTTTATCTTTCAAACAGGAGTAGGAGTTCAGCTGCTTCAGTTAGCTCTACTGCTACCAAGGCAAGGGACCTTAGGCGCCAGAGGAAGAAAGGAAAAATTCGTGCTGGCAGGTACACTGGTTTACATGTTACTTTTTTCCGCTTGTTTTAGAGATTTGGATTAGTTCACTAATTGTGGTTGCTTTTATAACTTCCTTGTAGCCCTGGTGAAGAGCTGGCTCTCGTTGAGCATCTGAAGGGCATGTCTCTGTCTAGTGGAGCAAGACATGAAATTAAGTCTTTGTTAAACTCCCTTGTGATGCTGGGGAAGGAAGATATTGCAAGGAAGCTGCAGTTTTCTTGCAGAAACTATCAACTATCTCAAATGGCAGCTGTAAAATTAGCAGAAGATGCAGCCTCGACTGACATAATTGATGAGCAGTTATATTCCACGGAGCATTACTGTCAGAAAATGAGCAGAGATGAGCAGCATTCAGAAACTTTCTCTTGGCAGTCAAAAGTCTTGGCGTAGTAAAGGTAACTAACGCAGATTTTGTTCAAGTGAACATTTTATGCAAGTGCATATGCACTGTGCTGATATATTGTATTATTTCCGCTGGCTAAATGTTCTAGTTCGGACCTAACATAGTAGGAAAAAGGCTTTAGTGTTGTTGCTGAATGTTCTATTTGCATGTTAAATATCCGAGTTCTTTCAGTTTCTCAAAAAATCACTTAAGAAAGAGTGCTTCATTAATATGGAATACTGCTCCCGCTAACGTGTGGTATGGTTAATTTCAGCTAGTTCACATAATCCTTATCATGACCGGGGGTTGCTTATGCTACTCTTTTAGTCTTCATGGTGTGATTCTTATATACCAACTAATCAAATTTTGCTATGCTAATCTAGTCAACCCTATGCACAACCTCTATTCTTGTGCAGAAAGTATACATCTAGCTGCTAAATGCATTAAATCCAGATTGCATATTTCCACCACACTATTATTGTAGTCATTATTATTTTTGCAAAGGAAGAAGGGGATTTTGAGTATGCAACCGATATCCTGTCCTTGCTTAAGTCTGTATAGTGTTGCACTGATGTCGTCTGGATGACTAGGTTAGATTAGATAAGTAATATGTGATGATGTAGGAAGCCACGGGTTAGATAAGATGGCTCTAAATTTGTTTGCTTGCTTGTTCGCTGGGACTATGGAATTTGTACGTGCACTATATGCTTGTCTGTTATCTATTATCCTTGTATCAACTTCAAACAATTCGGGAGATAATAATATGAGTTTCAAATACAATTTACATAATCTAGATATTAAGGGTTTCTTGGTTTCATTCAGGTCATAATATATGCTTGTTCACCATATGGAAGCATTGCATTCAGTGATACTCATCACAAAAATGAGGCTTAGGTTCAAGGTTAACGCGGTGGACCTAGGAAGTAATGCTGGTAGCACTTGGAAATCGGAATGTGTAAGTTAAGTTATTGAAACTCTGGGTTTGACTTTATGTTGTAACATTGGTGTAGTTTTTTGTTTTGTTTAATGGGTTTGTTGCTGTAGACTGGTTGGCTTTGTAAGTTAATCTAGTTATAGTTTACCAATTCTTAATTAGAATTAAGGAGTGCTGTACGCCATACTCGTCCTTTTCCTGTGTGTTTTAGTCGAAAGATTCCAGTGTATTTGCTATTCAGTGTTTTTCAGTGTGTGTATATAAGTCGAGACTATTTTCTAATATGGTGAACCGTGATGTGATTATCAGTAATGAGTTTTGATAGTCCCAATGGATAAGGTGTGACTCAGAATCAAATTTCTCTATTACATTGCATAACTTTTGTCTCCCTTTTAGTATTGCCATACACAACAACAGCAACAACATTACCCATTGACTTAGATGCTTCCGCCTATGACGGGATACTGGATGTCGGATGTACTTAACCATATCCATGTGTTAGAAACACACAGAAGTTGTTTAATGACCCATAATGATACGTTAAGCTATGTCGATCAACTGCTACTTCACAATATAAGAAGCGCAACCAATTTAGTGAGTCATTTTGTTTTATTCCATTGTTAAGTCAAGGAAGAGTGTGTCCTTGATTCCATTGGAAATGGAAACAAGTATTGCCATACCAAAGGTAGTAAAAGAAAGTCGTTTCCGGTGTATTATGTTCCTGCGTTTGTGCGGGGTCCGGAGAGAGGCCAGATTGCTTCGCGATCTGATATAAGTAGTTTTACCCTACGCTTTATGCAAGAGGCTGTTTCTACGGCTTGAACATGTGATCTTAAGATCACAAAGTAGCAACCTTACTGTTGCTCTAAAGACCGGAAACCAAAACCTAAGGTCTAACTATTTTTCTATTTATGATAAAAGATAACTTTCATTAGTGAGGGAAGTCAGCCATAACGGCTTGAATTACAATTGATGAGGCGTACAATCCCATCTAATTTCCTTGGCAGATTCCAATCCTAATTGCACAAGGTGATACACTGGTTGATTACTTTGACGGCGCACATAGGTGGTTCAAACTGGTTAGCCACACCTGCAAATCTATGAGCCAAAGGACTCAAATATGAGCCATGGGGACCGTTTGCACTCAGCTGATTATATGCTAAAATAGATCGAGTGCACTTGTACACATTTTGCACCTAATTTAAAAGCAACACCAAGACCATTCACTGTTGCCTGGAGTTCCGCATGTTCAGTATCTAGAAATGAGTTATATCTTCCAGATATTGAATCCGAAATCTGGGCTTTCGGTCGCGAATCATGATTCCATAGGCAGCTTGTCGATCCATAACAGCAGCAACCAGATTTAGCAGTACGTAGCCTTCTCGTGGAGGAATCCAAGTGGCCGGCGGACATTGCTTCTGGAGCTTCCTTGTTGGCAAAGGTTGAACCGCAACCCAAAGGGCCCTACCGCCCCAGCCCCAAGGAGCTGCATGGCGGATGTAAATCAGGAGTCTAGCGGCCTCTTAGATTGAGTGAGATTTCACACAGTTACACACAAGGTGTCCCCCACAAACCAGACCTTTGGTCTGGCAGCAGAGGAACACCCACACTGTGCACATCTCTAGATCCGAACTCATGACCTTTTGAAGTACACACCTTGGTCTATTGACGTAGTCTTGGCACTTTTGAGTAGTACTGCGAGGCAGTGCCCTTTACTTCAAATACCGCTTGCATCTTTCCTTCCTGATTCCCAATTAATATATATGCAGATTCCACAATTTCCCCATGTAATGTATGCAAACTTTTGTACACAGCATTTCCTTACATGAACGGCCGGAGACTAGTTGTCTCTTTCGTGTGTTTATTTTTCTTGCAGTTGGTGCAGTAATACAATTTGTCTTCCTGCAATGATGGTCTGGTGGACTTTGAGCGGGCGGCTGGTAGTCGGTAGCGTCCCTGTTCTCCGGTGAAATGGGTTTTCTATTTGGATACCAACCCCATTCCAATTTCGGGACCCTCATCTAGCCTCACCACCCCTGCTGCTACGTGTCCTGCGGTGACGCGTGGGTGAAGAGAAAGTGGGTGAGGTGATCCTAATCCTCCAATTTCTGCTTCCTGTGATGAGAACGCCTCAATGATTGGGTTGGTTGCCGCTCTGAGTAAATCCTAGTAGTTACTCACAAACCAATAGAAAACATAATAATATAGAGGGACCTCATGTTTCGCACATTCATTACTGTCAGATGTCAAATATTCTTAATGTTATTGATTAATGAATGTCTAACAATTACACAATGACCACTATAAAATTTGTATAGGCTTAAAATTGTGCACTTGTTACACAAATTTTTGAAAAAATAAGATCGTCTTAGAAAATTGTGACCCTGATTTATCGAATTCCATATACTTTTTTTTGGGGATATGTTTTCAAGGTTTTTAAGATACAAATTTTAGGTCGATGACAATAGATTTGAGCTACAAATGTTTAACTTATCTTTTTTCACTTATATCTTTACTCACAGCTCATTATAATAATCAGAACACTCAATGTCAAAGTGATCTTTTTCTCATTCATATTAAAATAAATAAATATTACATAAAATAATTTATAATTTTGTGAAATTCATTTACTTTTTTCAGATTAAAGAGCATTTTAATATCAAAATCAATATAGTATATAATAATTTATAATATTTATATCGATTGTTATATTAAATTTATTGATACACATGATTTCTATCAAATAAACTTAAATGCATATTAGGTCGAAAATAGAAAAAGGTGTTATTGATGCACTAGTTCACGCATTTGTGCACCGTCCGAGAAGAAGGCTGATCATTTCGCTATCTAATGTATGTATCTTTACACTATTTTTTTTTACAAAATACTGTTTCTGCAGCTCAAATCCGTAATTTCAAGATTACAACCCGTAAAACATGGACCTCAAATCAATTGAGAATTCGAGATAACTGCCAAAGAAATGAATCGAACTGTAATTTTTTGCAAAAGAAAAAGCAGAAAAAGTAAATAAGAAGAACATTCCATGTTCAGACCGACGAGTCGGAAACGCGAACTTTTCAATGGTCCGTTTATAGGAGAGAGATGACCTCTCAACGCTTGCCGCCTCACTGCATCCATACGTAACCAGCTGCAATTGTCCCCATTTTTTAGCAAGGGCCTGGCTTCTTTTCAATTGGTATGAAAATCTTTTGTTTCCTCCATGTATCTGCCAGTTTATGGTTGCTTTGTGGAATGATTTGGTGCATGTTTTAGACGAATGAACAAAACCATGTTTTGTTTGTTTGTTCGTTTCTGCGCGCTAGCCGCCAACTTGGACTTCTCTTCACTGTAATCTGTTGAATATTTGGGATAATTTGGACTAGCTTAATTCTTTAGTGTGATGTGCTTCTTGTTATTGGAGTTTTATTGGAAATAGGTAGATCTTTGCTGTTTAAGCTCTTTAATAATCAGGACTCGACGCATATTTTGTGATGTAATTTCCTCTGCAATCCAATTGTTTTCGTGTTTGAGCTAGATTTTAACTGTTCATTGCTGAGTTTTTCTTTTAATTTTTGTTGATATTCTTATTTTTGGCTTGCCGTTTTTGATGTTTAAACTTTGAAATGGTCAACGCTGGATTAGATTTTAGCGGTTCATTCCCCTCCCCCCCCCCCCCCCCCCCACCCCCCAACAACCAAATTAATGTACTTATATGGGGCTTTTTTGTTTTTTGATGTTTAGATTTCGAAGGGGGTCAATTTTGAATTTCTTTTGGGAAATTTTAAGTCCATTGGAGTTTCAAGGGTCTTTTTGTGTTTGCGTCTCTGAATTCTGTAGCTTGGTTTGAATGCATGACAGGCGTTTGAGTCAAATTTTTGGTTGAAAGTAGAAAAGCTTAAGAGACTCCAAGGTGCTTTTTACAATTCCTCTTTGCTGCGATGACGTGGTTGAGAGGTGGGTCTAATGTGGCAAAATTTGCCATTAGAAGAACAGTATCGCAAGGAAGAGGATCATATGTTGGAAGATCACGTGTTGCTCCATCCGGGAATAAATATTTCCATACCACTGTTACTAGGCCAAAGGCGCAAGCGGCTCCTGTGCCTCGTTCTGTTCCACTGTCAAAGTTAACTGATAGTTTCTTGGATGGTACGAGCAGTGTTTATCTGGAGGAGCTTCAGCGTGCCTGGGAGCAAGATCCAAACAGTGTTGATGAGTCATGGGACAATTTCTTCAGGAACTTTGTTGGCCAGGCTTCAACATCACCCGGAATTTCTGGCCAAACAATTCAAGAAAGTATGCGACTACTATTGCTTGTCAGGGCATACCAGGTATACGGTCACATGAAAGCCAAATTAGATCCATTGGGTTTAGAAGAGAGGGAAATTCCAGATGATCTGGATCCGGCTTTGTATGGGTTTTCTGAAGCAGATCTTGATCGTGAGTTCTTTGTTGGCGTTTGGAGGATGGCTGGGTTCTTGTCTGAGAATCGTCCAGTGCAAACATTGAGAGCCATATTGACACGAATCGAACAGGCTTACTGTGGCAACATTGGTTATGAGTATATGCACATTGCTGATCGTGAGAAATGTAATTGGCTGCGGGACAAGATTGAGACTCCGACACCATCAGCCTATAATCGCGAGCGTCGTGAGGTTATTCTGGATCGACTTATCTGGAGCTCTCAGTTTGAAAATTTCTTGGCTACTAAGTGGACTGCAGCCAAGAGATTTGGCCTTGAAGGTGCTGAGACCTTGATTCCTGGAATGAAGGAGATGTTTGACAGGTCATCTGACCTTGGGGTAGAGAGCATAGTTATTGGAATGTCACATCGTGGGAGACTGAATGTTTTGGGCAATGTTGTCCGGAAGCCACTCCGTCAAATTTTTAGTGAGTTCAGTGGTGGTACTAAACCTGATGATGAAGGTGGCTTATACGTTGGAACTGGTGATGTCAAGTATCACTTGGGAACTTCATATGACCGCCCAACTAGGGGTGGACGGAGAATTCATTTATCTTTGGTAGCAAATCCCAGTCATTTGGAAGCTGTGGATCCGGTTGTAGTTGGAAAGACCAGAGCGAAACAGTATTATTCCAATGACACTGATAGAACTAAGAACATGGGAATTTTAATCCATGGTGATGGAAGCTTTGCAGGTCAAGGTGTTGTCTATGAGACCCTTCATCTTAGTGCTCTGCCTAATTACACTACTGGTGGGACTATTCACATTGTGGTGAATAATCAAGTAGCCTTTACGACTGATCCTAAGTCAGGGAGATCTTCGCAGTATTGTACTGATGTTGCCAAAGCACTGAATGCTCCTATTTTTCATGTGAACGGAGATGATGTTGAGGCGGTGGTTCATGCATGTGAGCTCGCTGCAGAGTGGCGTCAGACATTCCATTCAGATGTTGTGGTTGACATAGTTTGTTATCGACGATTTGGTCATAATGAGATTGATGAGCCTTCTTTTACCCAGCCCAAAATGTACCAGGTTTGCTTGTCTTTTGCTTTTTCTATATGCATATGTTGTATGATTTCGTCATGTTTGAATTTGGTGATGTATAAGGAGTTTTGTCATCTGCTGTTTGAGCTTTATTAGTTTTTTATGTTAGTTTGATGCACTTACGAACGTTCTTGTGTGTGTGGAAACAGATAATCCGCAATCATCCTTCCGCTCTTGAACTTTATCAGAATAAGCTTCTAGAAACTGGTGAGGTAAAAAAGGACGAAATTGATAGGATAAACAAAAAGGTCCTCTCAATTCTTAATGAGGAGTTCTTGGCCAGCAAAGATTATGTTCCAAAGCGAAGGGACTGGCTTTCAGCTTATTGGGCTGGGTTCAAATCTCCTGAACAGCTCTCACGTATTAGAAATACGGGGTATGGAGTTGTCTTAACCAGTTAACAATTACATAATTTGCAAATTTATGTGTTAAATTTTGTATGCATTGCCTGTAGTGTCAACCCTGAGATCTTGAAGAATGTTGGAAAAGCAATCACAGCTCTTCCTGAAAACTTTAAGCCTCATAGAGCCATAAAGAGGATTTTTGATGAACGAGCAAAGATGATTGAGAAAGGGGAGGGTATTGATTGGGCATTAGGAGAGGCTCTTGCTTTTGCGACGCTGCTTGTTGAAGGCAATCATGTGAGGTTGAGTGGTCAAGATGTTGAGAGGGGAACTTTCAGTCATCGGCATTCTGTTCTTCATGATCAAGAAACAGGGGAGAAATATTGTCCTTTGGATCATGTGATGATGAACCAGAATGAAGAAATGTTTACTGTCAGCAACAGGTGCATATGCCATGTCCCTTTCTTCCCTTGTGCTTAATGTCATTGTTGTTTTTGTTTTTCTTCATTCTGCTTTTTTCCTTTTAGAGAAAATAAAAATGCGATAAGTAGATTGGCATGGCAATTGCAAAATTCTTCTTGATGATTTCCCTTTGTTTCTTTCTTTAGAAAGCGTCCTGAATAAGAGACACCCTCTAAATTTATCTTTCATTGTTCAGCTCTCTTTCAGAGTTTGGTGTTCTGGGGTTTGAATTAGGTTATTCAATGGAAAACCCAAATTCCTTGGTATTATGGGAAGCCCAATTCGGTGATTTTGCCAATGGAGCTCAAGTTATCTTTGATCAGTTCATAAGCAGTGGGGAAGCTAAATGGCTGCGCCAGACAGGTTTGGTTATGCTTCTACCCCATGGATACGATGGACAAGGCCCTGAACATTCCAGTGCACGTTTGGAACGTTTCCTGCAGGTATTCTCTGCAACTTTTTCCTTGCCCTTCTCTGTTCCCTTCACTACACCGTTCTACTTTCTATGTTCAAACTACACCATTTCTGTGCATAAAAACCGGTTAATAGCTTGGCAGCCAAAATCTGTCGCACATGGCTTTTTATTTGACCTTTTACCCTCTTTTGTTCCTTAGAGTGGTTTCTTGTCTTCTTGCCATGTTTGTGTGGTAGTTTATGCTGAAGAGATTTTTTCCCACTATCAATTTTGGGTTTTTGAGCTTTCTACCTATTGATACTCGGTGGCATCTCTTTACCTTCTACTGGGAGGAGGATGTTTAAATTTGTTTCCGCAGGATAGTAAATATTACACGGACGCACAGATGATGCTGATAGCTTAGCTCATACTATGTGTATTTTATGATGTTGGGCCCCTTAATCCATGGTCGATTTCTCTGAGTGTGTTTCAATAATAGTATATGTTTTTATCTGTCACATGATGCCTACATCTGCTACGCTTGTATTCTATTATGCAGTCTTAAAGCTTGATACAATGGCAGTAGACTAGTGCCATTTTGAGATGAAAATTACTCGTTATAGTTGCTTTTGTTGTTTATCTTACGAGGTATCTCTAGCTTGTTTACTAGTTGCATTATCTCATAAAGATTAGAAGTCTCGTCACTTCTCGTGACATGGTGATGCAACTTAAAGTATATTCTTTTTTTCTCAACTGTTTATTATTGTTATTTCTCTTGTTGCAGATGAGTGATGATAATCCCTATGTCATTCCAGAAATGGATCATACACTAAGAAAACAGATTCAAGAATGCAATTGGCAGGTGGTTAATGTAACGACACCTGCAAATTATTTCCATGTTTTGCGTCGTCAAGTAAGTGGATCTACCGTGTTCTTGTTTATTTTTTTCAATGAGATGTGGTCTCTGTTTTCTAATTTGAAGTCTATGGCTTTCAGTTACACAGGGACTTCAGGAAACCTCTTATTGTGATGTCCCCAAAGAATTTACTTCGTCATAAAGACTGCAAGTCAGATCTTAAAGAGTTTGATGACCAAGGTGGCCACCCCGGCTCCGACCAGCAAGGGACCAGATTCAAGCGTCTCATAAAGGACCGAAATGACCACTCAGATCTTGAGGAAGGCATTAGTCGTCTGGTTCTATGCTCGGGAAAGGTGGTTTAATCTTCTTAGTTCATCACTTGAGTATACATCGGCATTCGTTCAATCTCCATGTGACAGTTTCTTTTCTTATTGCTTTTTATTTCACTTTTTTTGGGTTTTTTTTTCTCTCTCTCACAAGTATTTTATCCTTCCTTTCTTTTTGAATTAGTAGCATGGACACTCTTGAAACTATCCTATTAGAGTGAGGTATAGGACGGAGGCATAAGCATTGAATGAAACTGCATCATATTATTGTTCTTCTTCGTCTTGTTTTTCATTATTATTCACTTAACATTTGTTTATTTTATTTTCTGAACCCTATCTTCTTATAGTTCTGGATTACGAAAGTTCAGGAATTGGTAAAGTATGATTTCAAATTGGTCTAAACTTCTACCCAATGGCAGGTTTACTATGAGCTTGATGAAGAGAGGAAGAGGGTGAAGAGGAATGATGTTGCAATTTGTCGGGTAGAACAGCTATGTCCCTTCCCTTATAACCTCATCCAGCGGGAACTAAAACGATATCCAAGTAAGTCAATCTAGAACTTCGATTTCTGATCAGAGTCGATGTCAACATGCATAGCTGCTTGCTCATTAATGGGGTTATAGACTTTGCGCACTTCACCACACCATTGCAGACCACACATGGGTCTTTAAATTATGCTTTGGTATTAGATTTAGCAAATTCTAAGCTGACCCTTTTTCATTTCTTTGATTATTTCAGATGCTGAGATAGTGTGGTGTCAGGAAGAGCCTATGAACATGGGTGCATATAATTATATTGCTCCACGTCTTTGCACAGCTATGAAGTCTCTTGAAAGAGGTGGTATGGAGGATATCAAGTATGTCGGTCGTGCTCCATCTGCTGCCACAGCCACTGGTTTCTCGATGGTCCATGCCAAGGAGCAGACAGAGCTTGTTCAAAAAGCTTTGCAGTCTGAACCAATTCCTTCTTCATGGTGAATGGGAATCATAGAAGTTAATACTCGTCCAGACCCGACATCGCTGTTTGCTTACAGAAAATGATCTTCAACAAGTTTCAGACTCTTGAGTACCCTTTTCTTGCAAGAATGGTATGTTTTTTGTGCTGTTACACGGTTTTGGCAGGAAGTTTATTTACTTCCAAGTGAATAAGTTTATTTTCGTTCTAAAAATTTTGGAGTTCTTTAGTTTTCTTGCGGATGGATATCCGAGGTTTAAAAGGTTCTGCCCCTTGTCCTTTATAGTTTTGAGGTACAATATGTTAAGGCTTAATAGGTTGGAAATGCAATCTTCTTGCTACTTATTGTGACTCTTGATTATCAGGCTATAACGATTCAAACTTATGTATTTATGTATTCTTTAGTAATCTTATTGCTATTTAAGAAATGATTGCATGGCCTGCTTATGGAGTTTTGGCCTTTTGGGATGTGAGGTTTGGTAAGTAAGGGAGAGTTTGGGAAGACCGCCGGAGAATTATATTCAAACAAGTTGCATCTAGATATGTTTTGAGTCATGCTTCAGTTGTTTCTTTGTCTGTGGGACTAAATTTATTATATTTGTTTAGAGGGCTGAGTCTTTGAGTAACTGGTAAGGTTGCTGCTTTGTGACCTTGAAGTCAGGAGTTCGAGGCGCAGAAACAGCCTCTTGCACAAAGTGTAGGGTAAGGGCGAAGCAAACCTGTCGCTTTGTAGACCTGAACAAACATGGGAGCCTAGTATACTAGAAACGTTTCAGTTGTTTCTCTAACCCACCCATTTATCTTCAATTTAATTATACTCTGCCAGTTCTCGGGGAGGAAGGTGTCCGTGTCATAGTCTTGGGAGTTTTTCTTCTTTATTTGGTTACGTGTTTATGTATCACTAAATTTCGAATGGACACAGAGACGGACGCTCAAATTAAAATGTTAAATAGGAATCCCTTTACCCCCAAAGAAGAAAGGGATAGACCGAGAATTACTTTAGAAAGTAACACTATGGAGTTTTGCAAAATAAAAGGTCAAAGTAAATTTATCTTAAAATACGTAAATAAATAGAAAGGATGCAAAATAAGCTATTATGGACTATTGATGAATTGTAGTGATCCATCACTGTTAATTTTTTTTTTTAAAATCAGTGAAATATACAATGATGTGCATATTTTCTAATACAGTCAATATCACACTCTTCTTTGACTTTAGAATATGATGGAATAAAGCAAAATGACTCACTAAATTGACTGTGTTTCTTATATTGTGAAGTAGTAGTTTATCGACATAGCTTGACGTATCATTATGGATTATCGGAAAACAACCTCTGTATGTTTGTAACACATGAGTATGGTTGCGTACATCTCACCTCCCATACCCCGTTATAGGTGGGAGCCTCTAAGGCAATGAGTAATGTTGTTTTACGTATATTTTGCAATGATTAATTATTACTTGTTTTAGTCAATGATACACGTATGTAGTGCTCCCATATGTGTAAAAGAATTGCAGACCTGCCCTTCATTTGCTTTTCAACCAAAGTGAAGCCAGAGCGGTATGACTTGGGTATTTGTCCTTTTCCATTCAATAAGTTAAATGACTATGCCATGTAGCATGTAGTAATGACATTTTGCGTTTTGTTTTCCCCCCCTCGAGGGTATAAGGGTTGTGTTTAAAAGGGTGAATCATCAACTTCAAGGGTCCACTGTATAAACTTGCATATGAGCTGTATAACTATCTAATAAGACATCCGAAATTACGACACAGGAACATGATTCTCTAGGCAAAGGTCGTGGATTGCCAAAAAAAAAAAAACCATTTAGACACAGATCTCAACAACAACAACGTTAACGTATTACCTTAGAAGCTCCCACATATAGCAGAGTATGAGGGGTGAATGTACCAACCATGCAAATGTGTTATAAACCCACAGAGTTTGTTTTCCGATGACCCATAATGAAAATTGCGTCGAGCTGTGTCGATCAATTGTTACTTAACAATATAAGAAGCGCATTCAATTTAATGAGTCATTCTGTTTTATTTCATAACATTTCAAAGTCAAAAAAGATTATGTCATCAATTCCGCTAGAAATGGAAGAACTTAGAAATCTCAGCAGAAAAAGTATTGAGATAAGATATGATAGTTGAGATTTAACTTAGTTAGAATTTATTCTAACAAATCTTGTAGATAAAGTTTGTTGTTGTATCCTTATCTCTTTGGTTTGATAGACAACTATAGATACGTGATACTTCTGTATTGACAATTATCCCAATATCAAATTTACATTTCTTCAAAAAGCAAAAGTTGTTTAAAGCAAGCTAATAAACAAAGTTCACAGACATGGCCCAATAGTTTTGGTAGCAGAAGCTCGAGAGAGTGGCGAGAGTTCGATTCTTGTACCAAGCAAGTTAATAAACAAAAAAAAGAATCAACTAGTTTTGCGTTGATATGAGTAGGCTCATAATAACAGAGAAAGCCAATTCACACCCCTAATATTGAACAATCATGCAACAAAGCAGCATGATTGATAAATTCCGATGGATTACACAGCCAAACGGTGTTGTCTTGGATATGCTTTACAAACTTAGCAATTAAGTGGACAGCCAAACGGTGATGTATTTTTGAGTGATGTAGCTGTGTTCTTTTTCTCTGTTTTATTGGAGCTGATCTTTCGTAGGGCGTTTTTCTCTTCTTCTTTTTTTTGTATATTCAAAGTATCCAAATACATGCTAAGAGACTAAAGGTAGATGACACGTGTTATGTCAAGTAGTGTCATGTGTCGTGTTACCTGGCTATGTTGATTCGTGACAAATGTCTGCTCTGGCAACTAGACCGAATTGAACATTGGGTAAAAAGTAAAGATCTGCGATGATTTTAATAATCAGAAAATGTAGTGTGTATTTTCTTACCAAAACGACTTTATCTTGTCGTTGGCTTCGAAATCGGGCACCATTCCTTAGCAAATGATCCAACTCCACCTTGTAGTTATTTAGACCACCACAAATTAGTCGGAAATTCTTGAGTATCACCTAACTATTATTATCTATAATCTTTCGTTTTTGCTCTCGCGTCCTATGATATAATATGATAGAATGAAGTAAAATTATTGTTTTTATATTATGAATTGACATTTGATCGACACAGCTTAACGCAATTTTTATTATGGATCATCGAAAAACAAATTTTGTATGTTTCTAACACATGTGTATAGTTGCGTACATCCGACTCCCTTATACTCGCCATAGACGTGAGCCTCTAAGGTAATGGAATAATGTTGTTTTTATTGTCCCATGATATAATAATAAAAAATATTGACCGTTAAGATAAATATTTGACCTGCTTAGAACTTAAACATTATATATATATTTTATGTTGTACTTTATTTAATAGATCTTTGTGTGTGGAAAATAGATTTTTACTGAACACGACATTGTATTTATTTGCAGTAAAGGTGAAATAGCTCACGCCGATGGCCTTAACGTCTAAGTTCTAAGAAGCATGTACGAAATATGCAAATCAGAAGTCCAACGATTATTGTATTGTTTATTGATACATAAACGAACTTCAGAATTCCTCTTAAGTTACTAATATTGTTAGAGGCCAAGCTTATTGTGCCTCCTCAAGAACTCTTTGCTTCTAACATTTTCGATCGAACTACAACACCTGATCGAATCAGACGATCTGCAAGATATCAGCTGCATCAGAAGTTGAGACGCCTTGATTCTCCAACTGCTCCGCTCATTTTCCGCCGTCTGATTGAACGGACGAAAATCCACTGCCGCACGTACGCCGTCTAAACCCTCCGAGCTTGTCACAGACGGCGGAGGAGACAGTTCCTCCCGACTCAACTCCACTCTCTTGTTACCATACTCCTCTTTCATCCTCCACCGCCTTCCCCCGTCGTCCGTCTGAGTCGCCGCGTCCGCCAACTCTTCTCCGAGTTCTCGGCTGGACTTGCACTTATAAACTCGGTCCTCCACTTCATAATGATTCTTCGAATTCCCGGAATCAAGGAAGGAATGGTTCCTCAATGTCCTTGACATGATCGACGAATTGTCGCACTGAGTTTCAGTGTTGGGTGGTGCGATTTCACGTTGAAGTCGGAAACTGAGTGTGTTTTGCAGTATCTCTGATCCTTTCAGTATGTAATCGTGATCATTGGTTGGGTGTATCAAATCATCCTCTGATAAATCCTGCCAGACGAATCCGTTGCTCTTATATCTCCTGCATAAACAACATTCAATTTATATGCAACAAAGGCCAGGTAAACCAAACGAATCCGTTGCTTTTATATCTCTTGCATAAACAACATTCTTGTACGCAACAAAGGCCATAAAAAAGTGCTTTGTTTGTTTCCATTTGTTTGTCTAGGTTAAAAAATGTTATAAGATGCTAGCTAAAAAGCTATTTATTACTTATAGTTTTTATTTTTCTTATTAAAAGCAACCGTCATTTTTATAAAATACATACAACTAATAATGATTACTTAGTTATTTAACAATTTTTTTTATTGATCGAATGTGAGGACGGGTCTTGGTACAACTGGTAAGGTTATTGCTTTTTGACCTTGAGGTCACGGATTCGAGTTATGAATACGTTCGAGTTGTGAAAGCAGCATCTTGTACAAAGTGTAGTGTAAGGCTGTATGTATCAGATCGCAAAGTGATACGGCCTCTGTTAGGATCTTACACAAACGCAGAAGACTAGTACACCGGGAACATTATTTTTTTATTGATGAAATATAGACAAATTTTTTAAAAGATTCAGAAATGGAAATGTAGACGTTCGCCTTTCGTCTCTGAGTCATCTTCTAACGTACAAGATGTGTATTGAAGTTTTATTGGAGATTTTATTAAAGTTTATCAAATTAACATATTTAGACACTCCATTTAACTTCTTAAAAGATATAACATCTCACTGTTATAAGTGAAGCACAGTGAAACTATTATTTAAATTTACATGTAATCCGACCTCCAAAAATATCGAGTATGGCCTGTAGACAATCAAAGTATTGCATAATATAATATTTATAGTAACACTTTGTGACATAAAACTGTGATTTCATGTAACATGCACTAAAGACATTCGCAGTGTACAAGACTCCCGTATTTGCGTAGGGTCTGGAGAGGAGCCGGTCCCTTCGCGATCTGATGTATGTTGTCTTACCTTACACTTTGTGCAAGATGTTTACACTGTTCGAATCCGTAACCTCAAAGGCATAAAGCAGTAGTCTTAGCAATTGCTCCAGGGCCGCCCTCTCAAAGTAACATGTACTAATTTTACTAAATGTTGGGCCAGGATTTGCCTAAACATTTGTGGTTGCGTTTGTCTTACAGAAAAAGACATACGTATGCCAAATGAAACAAAACTTGAACGAAAATCTCGGATGATTTGAGTGTGGGAATGACTTACGAACCTTTTTGAAGACCAAGAGTACTTGTAGGCCATGCCATTTCCTCTGAGAAAATTCAATCTATTTATCACATCTGCAAAACCCAAAACATACTCAATAATTGAAACTTAACACCTACAATAAAGGTAACCGCAATTATATTTTCATCTATAAGTAACTACAAAGGACATACACAAGCAAAAAAAATGTCAAGTTAGCAAGTCGTGTTTATATCATCGAAAATCGCTTTCATTTATATTCATTGTTATTAGAATATACAACAACAATCACACTCAGTATATTCCAACTACAACAATAGCTGTCGCTAGGATCTATTGTTACGAGAATATGTAGTAGTTAATAGCAAGCACAAAAGATACCTCTAAGATAGAGGCCATAGGATGAAGAAAGAGAAACTTGAATGAAATGAGGATGCTCAAGCTTTCCATTCCTGCAAAGGTAGTACACAACGGGAACTACTTTTCCGGCAAGTGCAAAACAGTCGCTGTCGCCGGCTAATTTGCGGCGAGTCTCCGACGATTTAGTAGCTTTATGAGGGCATTTGATCTCAGATTTCTCATCCCATTTGTCCTTAGGTAAGAGAAGCTCTGTGCTGGACCTGGAAACGAAAGCCATTTGATTATTTGAAGGGTGTGGATATTGATCAAATTTTGCTTGTATTTATGGAGGAAAGGGGAGGAGGAGACAAAGGCTTTGATATATTTCAACTAGAAAAGGACGCACCTTTGGAAACAAAACACGCTTAGCTTAGCGTAGATGCAATATTGTTATCTAGATCAGTAATAGTTTAGCTCATGGTATCTCATCTAACTGAATTAAGGTGCCGTTTGGTTCGCACTTAAGTATCGGAATCAGAATCGGAATGGATATGACAGGGTATGGGTTTGGAGTATTTGAGTTTTGGACGTAAAAGTGATAGTTGTTTGGTATTGAAGTGGGAATGGGTATGAATGACATTAATGGTGTTTGGAACGTAACAGAATTAAAATAGATATCGAAGATGCGCGGACAGAAAAATTTGACCGACCGGAATAGTGACCGGCCGGCAGCGGGCCGGCGGTGGCCGGTGTTGACCGACCATGACTCCATCCCCCATATTGATAGAAAAGGGAGGCTAGTATCTCAAAAAACGATATTCATTACCAAATACTCTGATATCAATCCGAAACTTATACTCCCATTTCCCTAAACAAACAACTTTTATGGATTTGGATTTCTGCAAATGCATACCCTTAATAAGAAACCCCCAACCAAACACCCTATAAAGGGTTGATGTAGACATCTTCTGTGAATTATCTGATAAAAACCTTATTAACCTAGGATACCGTTGAGTTTCTGATTTACATCCTTTACCAATCTTCTTCACGATAAAAAGGGGAGACCCAGATTCAGAGTAAGACGTTTTTTTCCCGCAACCAGACAAAGGCTTTGGGAAGAGAAGAGAAGGCGGTGGCGGGTAAAATCAGTTGAAAGATTTAGATTACCAACCAACTCCTGATTTTAATGCTCCCTGAAATCAGGTCTTTAATTCACTGGTTTTGCACGCAAAATGCTATGCTCTATTCTATAGTCGGTGTGGTGGATGGTTTTCCTCTTTCTTTTTTGGTTAAAAGTGTGGTGGATGTTATCACAAACAATATGTGATTTTATGGTATGACTTTTCTAACAAGTATCGTGTTGTTTTTTTTGGTGGTATCGTTTTTTATATGTTTTGATTGTTTACCACAATAACCATATCTAATATACATCAAAACGATAGCAAAAGTTATCGCTTGAGTCTAGAGAATGTGAAATACACACAAATAATACATTCATCTTAAATGATAGAGAGTTTGATTCCAGTAAGACCACGGCTATATATGTACATGTATAGATGACATAATTATAGAAATATGGTGTGCTAATATACTAGTGAATGAATTTAGTAAACACAAATAGAAAGCTTCTGAAAATAAGATAGTCATAACAGTATATATGGACAAATAATGAAAGACAAAGACAAAAACAAAAGAGTACAAAATCAATCTAAAGTGTAGAAAGTATCTAAACTCTTAGGTATACTCTAAGGTGCACATATATCCTATCTAAACCTTTTTAACCTCAATCATATGTCTCCATGAATTTTTATACTGGACCATGTAGTGGTGCAAATCTAATAGATTATTCATAATCCGTTCATCTCAAATCAATTTGTGTTTACTTATATGTCATTAGTAGCTTTCTCGTTTGCCAGGGAAACTGAGTGAAAAAGGAAAGCCTGAAATGTATTGACTTAATCTATTAAAAGGATAAAAAGAGGGAAAATGTCCAAAACATAAGAGAAATGTGGATTGTTTGTACATAAAGAAAGAAGAAAAAGGGAAAATGACACAAAAGAAAAAGAAAAATGTGGATTGTTTGTACATAGAATATATATATATATACATATATCACCATAGATGGATTAGATCGTTCTCATGATATGGCCCAATAGTTTTGGTGGCGGAGACTCGAAAGAGTGGCTAGAGTTCGGTTCTTGTCTCAAGTAAGATTTTCGATTCTCTTTCTAGGTAAGCACATGGTATTGAAGGTACACTGATTGCAGTGGTCTCCTTGTGTGGCTGCTTGAACAGTCTAAACTCTGTCATAGTGGGTATTGGACACCTGACTTTCATTCTTATCGCACCACGGGATAGACTGATAGGGGTCCGGTTGGGGTTTTCGGTCATAAACCTTTTTTACATGGATTAGATCAAATAATCGCTACAATACATGAATTAGATCGCCGTACTAGGTGGAAGAACCACTATAAAATATAGTAATAAACACTAAATCGATTAAATCGAATAACAACTATCTGAATGAAAAAAATCACCATAACATATGAAAATAAACCACAATAAAAACATAAAAGAAATTTCCCCTTGCAATGCTTTGAGGCAAGACCTCTTGCCTTAGACCTAAACCACTTTAATTAAACCTCATTAACAAGACGCACGCGGATGAGATGAGGGGAGGTTCAAAGATAGGTCAATTATGAGGCATCCACTCAGTAGTCGCCACGTGTAAAGCATTGTGCTTGTTTTTTGAAATTTTGTTTTTTTAAAAATAGACAACTTTACACGTGGCGGTTGCTGAATGACTGTCTCATAATTGACTTCTTTTTTAACCTCCTCTGATCTCATCTGAGACGGCCAGACCTCGTATCTCAGCCACTTTAATTCACTAGCAAGAGAGACGTATCTTGTAACCTTTCTTTCCGCCTAATACCGCGTGCTAATTTTCTTGAAAATTGTCTTTTACCATAAATGATCATCGTCACTCAATACTCCTAAAACGATAACATATAAAACAATGAGGTAATGTTGTTATGCACGTCACTCGATGGTTTGTTTTGGCTTACCTAGTTGGCCATAAAAATCCGTATTGTTGGGAGCACACACAATGAAACTTGAACATTTCTCTTCAACGTTATTCTTGCATGGAACTAATGTGTGTCAATTGAAACAATTTTTCTTGACTCTATAAATACATGTAAGATCAGAATTATTACACATACTACCAAAAAAATTCAATTAGTACTGCCATATCACTATTTCAATCACATCCATATCCAGAACTGTAGCAGCTCTAACGGTCCAACAAACTGATGCCCTTTTGACTTCACAAGTGAGTCATTACATAGATTCTATTACAAACACACAAGGATGGTACTCCACCAGGAATATCTATATGCATCCGCCAAGTCGCGAAGAATGTACATGCTAACCGACTAACATTTGTCATTGCACTTGTCACATAACAAGCCCGTCAGAAGAGAGAAAATATATGTCCTAAACATCTGTTGAATTTGCTCCTCAGATGGATGTTCCAGAAGGCTCTTATCGGTAACTCACTTTATGAACTTCTTCCATGATACACAGCCGTCTCTTATATCCGGCGTGTTTAGAGTCTATCCAAGCAACTCAATACATAATTTGTGCCACTGTGTTGCAGTATACGGGAGCTACCGGCCAATAACAGGCTAACTGTCGATGCGAAGGCCAAATAGAACTGCTACATAATGTGGCATAACAGTGGTTTCGCCTAAAGCACGTGAAAGGAGTGGTCTCCTGTCACCACCTATCCATGAATGTGGTGATCAAACCGTGATCTACTTTAACATTACTACATTGTTAAAGCTCTCCATATCCCCATATGCTTTATGTACGCCATGCAACTATCAGGGACGAACTATTGTCTTCAGCACATCCGACGTGTTGTACCTTGTGTTACTCCTAAGGTGAAGGGTCCTATGCTCGCTCTGAAGTGTCAACAAATCCCCTATATCCGGCCTCAACTCGTCAACAACATCTCCACTATTAGAAATGAACGTCGCAACTAAACATAAATACGTAATCAACGTAAATTAAACGAAATCCGAACATAAATGCGTTACATAAAAAATAAATATTTAACCTAAATTAAATGAGTTACACGTTCATAACAATAATGAAATACTAATGTATATTCATGTAATCAAAACAATTAATTGATAATAATTAAATACTATTATAGGTTCATGCAATCCAAATAAGTAAATAACAATAATTAAATATTAATACACAATCATGCAATCGGAACAGTTAATTAACAATAATTAAATACTGCTTAACATGCATAAATAATAATAATTAAATAACAAATAAATTACAATAAATAAATAACTTATAAGAGAGAAAAAGTTTTAGTCCATCTTCAAGTGCATTTTATGTTTTTCGTATATTCCGACAAAACTTCACTGCGTTTTAGAATGATGAAAAAAATTCGAAGTAAAAAACTAAAAGGTTTATATAGCCACCTACGGTGTGACACAAGATGGTTCTGTCAAAAATGTATTGTGAAAGACGGTTTCGAAAGAAACAGTCTAGCACCAAAAGTCAGAATGACACAATGCGGTTTTGATAAAACCGTCATATATAGATGTGAGTTTTTTCCCCAAAATATGCGATAAAAGTATGTGTGTGTGTGTAGACACACATATATATACACACATATATTGACTTTTCCCACAACCTTTTTTTTGTGTGTGTGTGTATTCCCACAACCTACAAATATGGCATTTTAATGAACGAAACGATTGGAAACTGGAAATCTGAATATTCCAAAAAAAGAAGGGCCATGGGAAGGGTCAAAAGTGTAGGGCCATAAGCCAACAGTTTCCTGAAATAACGTTGATCGTGACTACAGGTGGTCGAAAATTCGGGTTCAGATCGTCTGATCCCTCTTTAAAGGATATTAAATGATCCGTTAACACGTAGTACACAGGATGGTTGGTGAGACTGGATGCGGGTGACTCTCATTCAGTCTCACCACTCCTGTGTGCCACGGGCGGGCGGTCGTAAGAGGGGGTGAGGCGCGCGGGGTCAGAGGATCCCGCTCCCGAAAATTCTGTATTTGTCATGGACCCAAATGGCAAAAAATGACAAGCTTTTTAGCTTCTAAAGTCAAATTTGTAAGCTGGCTGGACAAGTAAACCTTGTGTAAGAGTTTTTTTTTGGGTGTATCAGAAATTGCAGATGGGTGAAAGAGCAGTACAACACTATAACTCCTCCACCTTCCACATATCACCAGAAGAAAATTTTTACTTGACAAACAATATATTAAAAAAATTATCAAATGATGTGTCTGCTTGATAATTGATAAATAGCCTTCAATTGATAAAACTAATCATACAAGTCCCTCCTAATATGGTGGACCTTAGAACAACTGGTAAAGTTGTTGTTTTGTGACCTTTTAGGTCACAGGTTCGAACCTTAGAAATAGACTCTTGCACAAAGTGTAGAATAAGGATGCGTTTCGCGATCCGGCCCCTCCCTAAACCCTAAGCAAACGCAGGAGTCTGGTACACTGAGAACGGCTTTATACAAGTCCATCCTGAAGTTATCATTAAAAAAAGCCCATAACGCATATTTTTCATGTAAAGAAATTACTCCCTTCGTCCCAATATGTTGTTTGACATAAACATATTTTTTAACATAATTTAAAAAAAATTCAACTATTATCAAACTATTGCGGTTACTTTTTTTATTCAACTCTTAATTGTTGAATTGAGAACAAAATAAAGAAAACATGTAAGTATTAACTGAAAGTTTACTGTAAAACTTTGACTACTATTACATTGTTATTTTTACAAAATAAACAATTTTTTGAAAAAATCAAAATAAAAACTAAGACAATATTTTTAAAACAGCGGAAGTATATCTTCTGTTGTGTACCAAATTCTAGCACGCAGAGTGAGATCATGCCGGTTGTATAATACAAAAAAAAAAATGTTGTGCTCCGTAACAAGGTATCCCCATCTTGTATGTTTAGTTATTATCATGTGTGTTTTAGTAGAGAAATATACCAGATAAGTTCAAACCATACAAACGGGACTATAGAAGGACCCCTTGTATTACTTTAGAGAGAGTTAAAAACACGTATATGATGAGACTAAGTGGATTAAATAATGATACACTCTAAGATAGGATATCTCATGTAAAATTTATCAGGTCATGTTGAATATTTTCGAGTCCGTGTGGAGACAATTCTTGTTGAAATATTACAAGGGTTGTCTCTGGGCTGGCTGAGTCTCGTGTGTCCTTTCCCTTTGCAGGGCTGCCGGTGGAGCACATCCCTCGATTTACATCCCACCTGGCTAAGGGGTCTCTGGTACAGGTGGGGGAGAACCCAATCCCTCATCAAAGTAACATAAAATCTGTCCTCCAAGAATCTTCCCCAATGTAGTGAATAGCAAAAGGAAATTGAAACTTGTTGAAAAACATAAAGAACCATAATGTTTCATGTTTGAGTGTCCCCTATTCATATGATGACACTAAAGTTTCCTACATAGTATTACTTCATGATCAATCAACAATCGGAGTCGTCACTGAACTCCTGACTTACATCTTGATTTACATCCTTCACATATGATCTTTGGGTCTGAGACGGTGAGACCCAGAGTGAGGGATTTCACCTTTTTCTCCAACAATCGGAGTCCCCCTCCACTCTACACCCTGCCTCCACAAGTTCCAAACAGTACTTTGAAGTTACATGTTTAATCAACGGAAATAAAACTATGTACATCAGATCGCAAAGCAATACGCTCAACCTAATGCACAAAAACTCCCTTTCACTACACCTTTCGTTCCCCCCAAGCCCCAACCAGGGTAGCCTGCTTGTGTTCCTTCTTCGAGCCGGCCTCTCCTTTTTCCTCCATTCTTTCTTTTTTTTTTTTTGGTTTGTTTCCCATCATCTGCGTTTTCTCTCTTATTCTTCGCCATTCTAAAGCAAAATACTCTTGTTGAATACAGCTAATACCTTGTTTAACTGATGCGTCCCACATCGGCCGCGGAGTGCTGGATTGCAATATAAGGTTGGGTTCAAACCTTCCCTTTGAAGCTAGCTTTTGGAACGAAGTTAGGGGTCCGAAAAGCCTTATCATTTGGTATCAGAGCTCTGAGCTTCTGGTCAGGCTGGTGTCTCGTGGGGTGCGGCAAAACACCGAATGAGGCAGTCGGGTCCTGAAGAGGGTGGGGATGATGCGTCCCACATCGGACGCGGAGTGTATCTTGGACTGGTGTATAAAGTTGGGTTCAAACCTTCACTTTTCGAAGCTAGCTTTTGAGGCGAAGTTAGGGTTTTGGCCTTATCATTAACAGTTGCAGAATTAGCAGCAAGTCGGATGCTGAATCGGAAACGTGATAAACGCATCCGGATGGCCAAAAATCACCTTGTTTAAAGAAATCCGCTACTCGCTGGAATCTGTAGAGGATAGAAAAAAATGGAATCGACAATGTAAACTATTGCAGTAAGGTCAGATTTAAGTACCCGGGGTGGGGGGGGGGGGGTAATGAGTAGCAAAAGGCAGTGATTAGGAATTCAATTCGAAGAAGGATGTGAATGATGGTATGATGGTTGTCCATCTTTTGCATACCACATCTATTGCATATCAGAGAAAAGAAGGAAGCTTGAATAAGTAGTGATTTCTTAAAAGGTTGAACCCCAACCAGAGTCCATGCCACCTCCGGTCCCACAAGATGTGTAGGGATGTAAATCAGATTCTAAAAGTCCAGTAGTAGGGTCCCTGTCACCACTGGTCCCACAAAGTGTGTAGGGATGTAAATCAGGTTCTCAAGGCCCACTAGTAGAAGTTTGTCATAGCACAGAGACAGCACAAGTAGAAGTTTGTCATAGCACAGAGACATCACAAGTAGAAGTTTGTCATAGTACAGAGACAGTACAAGGAGCCTATTGGCACCGAAGGAACAACCGACGGACTGGTCTGTCAGCTATCAGGTCATTCCACATGCCAATAGTGTTCACAAACTGTGCAGCTAGCATGGGGTATTCAAACCTTTTGAACCCCTGACGTTTCTTTCGAAATTCCCTACCTGGAACCGTTGGAACATGTCTTGCGGACACACATTGTGATTTCTTGAATGGTTGTTAACTGATTCTGCTTGAATAGGTTCAGCAGAAGCTAGTTTCTTCGGGCAAGCAGAAGAAAGGTAGCCACGTCCGCCGCACTCGTAACATGTCCTCATCTTCACACTTACATTTGCCATACCTGCATCATCAGCTGGATTGGTGTTCAGCATAGGCTGAGAGTTTGCCACATATTCCTGTGTAGGAGCTGATGGAGGGCTTTCTTGGATAAGTTGTGATTTCTTAACTGATTCTTTTATGGGAACAGCACAGCTTATTTTAATAGGTCTTCCATGAACAACAGTTTGATCCAGTTTCAATGCCATGCTTAGTGAAAGACTATCTGAAAAATCCACATGGGCAACCCTCAGAATCTTCACCAAATCGAATAGACTATTTGCAACTTTGAGAAAATTTTCTTCAAATTGTCTTCTGTTATATTGACAAATTTCCAGCTTAAATCCTGTTGTAATCCTCTACCAGTGCAGGGGAGAAACCAGATGTTTGGCTAGATCTATCTGGCTTATATGGTTGGATTTCTAGGAAGAATCCGCCCCTAGAAGAAGATACATTATCTTCAAGCAGAAAAAACATAAATTGATGTTACCGATATCCAATACCAATAATACTCACATGTCAGATCCAGCAAGGGCTAAGGCTCTGTTTGCACCAGCTCCAGTCTGCACAAGTAACCCATGATATCAATGTTTGACACTCAGGTGGTGTTTGGTTGGGAGTTTAGGAATAAGGGAATGGGTTTGGATTCTTCCAAACCCATTGAAGTTGTTTGTTTGAGGAAATGAGGGTATGAGTTTCAGTTTGATATCCAAGTATTTAGTAATGGATATCGTATTTTTGATATACTAGCCTCCTTGTCTATCAATATGGAGAAATGAGGGATAATAAGGGTATGGCCGGTCACCGCCAGCCACCGTCCGCAGCCGTTCGGTGGCGGTGGCCGGTCACTATTTCGGCCGGTCAAATTTTTTCAGTCATTTTACCGGCCGCGCACATTCGATACCTATTTCAATTCCGATACGTTCCAAACACAATCAATGTCTATCATACTCATTCCCACTTCAATACCAAACAACTATCACTTTTAGTCCGAACTCATACCCTGTCATACTTTTCCGATTCTGATTCCGATACGTGCGAACCAAGCGCCGCCTCAGTTTAGCATATCAACTCATCTGGTAACTTATCAAGCAGATCATTGGTGTCCAAGTATTTATCTGACAGGCTATTGCAGGGATTTTTTGTTGACCGCCTAGGAAGTAGACATGCTGTTTTGTTACATTTTCTTTTCTTGGATAAGCTAGTACAATAATAACAATTGTGCTTGCAAAATGATATATTAACTTGAATTGAACAATAATTCACCAAGATACCAACAAAAACAGCTTGCCAACAATATTAAATTGCAAGAATTGATTCCAAAATTCCAGGAATTATGGAAGCAACTACTGAATGCACTGCTCGGATATCTCCCAAAAACATGTAAATTAGACAATTGATCACTTATCGATCTTACATGAATCTACCAGCCTTTAGCCAAAAGAGAGTAAGTTCAGCGCCCACACTTATAAAGTAACATAACTACCACATGCATATACATGGTTATCACAAGGTGCTACATTAACATGTGTAGAACGAACAAAAAAGAAAAAGGAATACCACAGTCATGTTCTATACAGCCTAAACTCCTCGTTATTTCAAAAACGATACTTGAAAATAATCAGTTGTTCCTACCCAATCATCCTTCTAATTGATTGAAAGCCCTGACCGTTAGTTGACTTCTGCACTATAACTGCTGGATACGACCTTTTTTCAAAGTTCAGAAGGCATAAGTTGCCCACTTTTGAAATATTGAGGCGTTTTAGGACCAATATAAGAAGGGTTATATTAGCCTAGGAAGAATTAGAAACAGGCAGCCAGGTACCATCCAAATCAGAATTGAGGTGAACAGACCAGAGATCCTCTTGTTCACCACCTTGTGTTTTTTCTAAAGCTAGCCTTTATCTAAGAATGTCGAAATGCCATACTCACAGTGCATTACAAGAAGGTGAAATCCGGCAGAAATATTTCTGATCATTCTTCTCATTCTTGGTCCACTGACCCATGTAAGTTGACTAAGAAACACATAATTGAATCCTGTTGCCAAGATTACTCCCTTATAATCAAATTTTAACTAACTCAATTCAGGGAACAAGCTTAAAAGAAGGTAAAGAGTTGCAGTAACTTGGAAATTAGATGAAGAACAGAGATCCTTCGGTTAGAAAAATGTGAAGCTCAACTTGGGTGCAAAGAAGAAGGTACCTGACTCAACTGAGTTACCATCTGAAAGAGTTTTCTCCCTGCTATTTGTTTATTTAAAATCTAAAGCACACGGATGCAGGATTAAACACCACATGGAAAGATGAATAACCCTATAAATTGGAATAATCAGCTTCCCTTTTTTGTAATTTCACATATGTATTTAACTGGATAATGTTTGGGAATAACAGGCAGCCTAATACGAGAGAGTAGAATTTATGCATTAAAGCATAGCCCAGTGGTTATCACCATGTTCTCTATGCACTTTTAAAAATTGAGCATCTGGGAAGATAATCAACTTCTTTATACAGATTTAATAATTTGACAAATAATACTATTTATTCTTCATAATTTTTCTTCGCCCCTAAAATGCAGCATGACTAAAAGCTGCCTACATCCTAATTCATTAGGATAGAGGCAAAGCAAACCAGATATGCAGGTAAGACATGCCCAAGTCTCTTCACTATGATTTTGACAGACAAAAACTTAATCAGGACTTATGAAAAAAAAGCATGCACACACACACACACACAACATATCCTGGGCTCACGGCGGAGGACATACCCTGAAACTGATGATGGCAATGCCCCTGAACTTCCCACTCTGGAAAATACATAAGAGTCAATTTCTGTGATGGTGCCACAACCTTCAAAGTAACTTCCGATATCATCTTCGGTGGAATAGTAAGGTATGCCCCAACATAAACTTTCTTACACTCATTTGAACTTGTTTCACTGCAACACCAACAAAACGAAATAAGAATATGACACGAAATAAGTAATGTCCAGTCTTCATATCAGCCACAAAACAGAACTCAAAGAATAAATAATTAAAAGAATCAAAGAATTTTTAACCAACTTAGATTCATAGAAAAAGCAGAACCAGGCAAATAGCAGATGCTAGATGTGACAAAAGTAGATCATATACCTAAACTTCCCAGCCCAGAAAATCAAAATTAGTGACCAAACTTATTAGACATGTTCCATCATTAGCCAACTTTAACAAACCAAATAAGTACATTTTAGGGGGCAATGACCTGAGATCAATCACTTAAATGTAGCTTACAAGCATAAATAAGTATACAACAGAGGAATGAATTAACGCACATTCTTAATAGCTGTGGAATTCATTTCATCTACATGATGATTCCCATTTGCTCCATTGTCATTGGCAATGCTCTCCCCTGCCACTCCTTTCTCCCCCTTCTCGTTCTTCATTTTCTTATTCTTCTTCTTGGTCGTCAACTTCTTCTCCTTCACTTCCTCTCTTTCCTCCTCCTTTCCTTATTCGTCTCTTTTCCTCGTCTTTTCCTTCTTTTTCACTTCCTCATTCTCATCCTCAATGTTTACAGCTTTATCTTCATCACTAGCATCCATATTTTCCTCATTTTGCTGCAAAGGAAGCGCCTTTTCTTTGCGCTTTTTTCTTTCTAGACAATTTGGATTTCTGAGAAGCTGCTGCTAAAAGAGATTTCACGGTTTCTTGAGCTTCCGAAATTTGGGGTACCAGCCGAATTTGCAGTGGTACCGGACGCCGCTAATGCTTGAGATTTTGCTTCTCTTAGCTTATGCACCAGCTTTTTGTTGGATAAAGCCATTGCTTCAAAATTTCAGCAAGTGATCGGGCAGAAATGGATCAAAATGGGAGCAAATGCAAGGGGAATAACAAAATTAGGGTTTATGAGATTTATAACGTTGAATGTCAAACTCAAGAGGCCATATCTCTTCACTGCAAACCAACGCGAGAGTTAGCAACAAGAATAATAATACCAGATGCGAATGAACTTCATCTAGCCTCACCATCTCTGCTACCACATGTCCGTCGTGAACAATTCGGTGAACGGTGGGAAGATCCAAACCCCAAACTCAAGCGGCCAGCAGCTACAAATGAACTTAAGAACAAATTGGAATTTTTATTTTTTTTAGGGGAATAATATGAGGAGATTAATGAATATGATTTGATTTATTTGATTCAATCAGATGAAATCGTGTTTGATTCTTTTACAACAAAACATGGCAAACCTAGATGCTGCTCATACAATCAATAAAAACTACCCTTAAATTATCTGACTTAATATACATATGATACTACAACTGCCATTACGCATTCGTAAAATATTTTATACTAGTACTTATTTAAATCCTTTAATATAATAGCAATTAGTTTTTATAAGTAATATTATTATCATATTACACAGAACGGTGAAAGAGATACAAAAGACAATATTGACGTAGACTTTTATTTAAAATTTAATTCATGATTTTTTTTAAACGAATTTAATTCATGATACAAATGAACTAAACAAACACACTGATGATCATAATATGTAGTGAGCAGATCATCTTCTTGAACACAATTTCTAATTGAATCTTTAGTTGTGACTTTCAAAGTAGATAGGAAGTATTAGCGATTACTTTTTTTAATTAATGGTATCGTTTAAAGAAATAAGTCAGTACCTAATTATTCAGCACAATCTCTGTCCCATACGTTATTTTTCATATTTTTCTCACTTACTTTTATTTTGTATTGACTATACATGTTAAAACTTGGGTTTATATGAGTTGAGGTCCATATCCAAGGTTTTGGATAGATATAGGTCTCACCTTATATAAACCTAAGTTTCAACATGGTAGCCTCATGGCATAGTTTAGTTATTATAGGGGTTGGGATTTGCTTTAGGATGTCAAGAGTTCGATTCCAGTGACACGCACAGTGTGGGTGTTCCACTGATGCTAGGCCAAAAGCCTGCTTTGCGGGGGGACACATTGTGTTGGTCACTGCGTAAGTCCTCACCCAACCTAGGAGGCCATTGGACTTCTGATTTGCATCCTCCACAATGTTCCTTGGACTAGGGCGGTGGGGCCCCTAAGGCCAGGGAATGGTCTTTTGCTCCAAGTTTCAAAATGGTATCATAGCCAATTTAAGATGTGGACTCAAACCTTATGTGGCTGATGGTTGGCGATTTATTCTCTCCTCTCACTCAAGTCTAGATGTTCATGTCTAGCTTGTGGTTTGTGATTGATGGATCTCTAAAACGCATGTGTATGTCAAGCCACGTAGACACTTGAAGGCAAGTATTAAACATATTGTCCCACATCGGCCAATTTGAAAAAAATAATGTATTGATTTCTGCATATTCTTATAAGATCGCCTTAAACGGCAGTTAAAACGAATGGAGTTAGTAATAAAATCCATCACAATAGTATTAAAAAAAGAAAAGTTACTAAAATTTATAAAACTATAAGTACCATTTCTCATGTATATAGAGGACTCGAGTTCGAACATATGATATCAGCAAAATATATATATATATATATATATATATATATATATATATATATACACACACACACACATATACATATACATATATATATGTATGTATGTATGTATACGCAAAAAACCTTTAGGTCTAACGGTTGAGTAGCATTTATTCCATCTCCGGGTCTCGAGTTCGATTCTCCTCCCTAATTTTAAAAAAAAAATATGTATGTATACGTACGTATACACACGCATACGCACACACATATATATACATATATACATACACATACATACATACATATTACAGACTCGGCACTTGCGACTTTTCGTCACGCTTCCTCGGATGCGTATGATAAACTCGACACCCATGGATAACAGCATTCTTTCGGCATATTTCGGCCTCCTTACGTTTGCTTGTTTTCCATTTCGCGTTGACTATGTCTTTCGTTGCTTTTTACACTCATTGTGGTATAAATATGTATGCTTTTTCATTCGTTCAAGTTTTTTCACAAAGATGATTTTACTTGGTAATGTTTTAATGCGACATATCATATACGACTGACATTAATCATTGCCGTCAGCATTCTCACATTTCTTGCACGTTACGTTTATTGCTACATTGTCTACCGTTTTGTACCATGGTATTCCTCCGTGGCAAGTGAACCATTTTAATATAAATAACCTCTTTCTTGCCAAAAAAAAAACATATATATATACACACACATATATAATATATCGTGGGCCCACATCAAGTCCTAGAGTACGATAGGGAAGGCCTAATCAATTCCACATGGGAGATTGAAGCGTGCTCTTTGAACACCTTATCCTCATTGCACAAAGCTGAAAAGACATGAGCAAGAAAAACATATACATGCGAAACACCTCTCAATCTCAACTCACAATTCATGAAAACTCCTTAAATTCTCCTCTCTGTTGCCAGAAGCTTCCTCTAACCAAAGGCGGAGAGCTGTCTTTTCTGGAAACAAAATGGCCGTTTCTTCAGCATCATTGAGCTTCTTCTCCTCAACTTCAACTACCTTAACTAACCAGGTTAGTTGATTTCCCTAAGCTTTTGCTCCTTTCAACCTTGCAACATGTTCGAATCGCCCTGCGAAACTTCGAATTTATGTAGATGTGTGTGTGTGTTAATTCAACAAATTGTTCGTTTGACCTGGAAACTTAAAGGTGGTGTTTGGTTAGGGGTTTAGGAATAAGGGAATGAGTTCCAAACCCATTGAAGTTGTTTGTTTGGAAAAATGGGGGTATGAGTTTCAGTTTGATATCCAAATATTTGGTAATGGATATCGTTTTTTGATATACTAGCCCCCCGTTGAATGGGGGGATTGAGGGTTGACCGGTCTAACGACGCCGGTTTGTCGTCCACATTCAATACCCATTTCAATATTCCAAACACCATCAATGTCTATCATACTCATTTCCACTTTAATATCAAACAACTATCACTTTTAGGCTTACACTCATATACTCCAAACATATACCCTTTCATACCTATTCAGATTCTGATTTCGATATCCAAGTGCGAACCAAATGCCAGTTTAAAAAGTTGGTTAATGAATAGTATTGAATACAACAACAACAACTATGCCCAGTGTATCCCAACGAACCAAAAAAATACCGGTAGGAGTTGGTTAATGAATAGTATTGAATGAGTTGAAGTATTTTAATTGTTTGTTTTCACTGAATATTTGTCAGCTTGAGACGAAGAATTTCCGCAGACCTTATGCAGTAAACATCATTACTTGCTGCAGAGAAACATCAGGTGAGCAACCAAGTAGTCATGACATGCCTGATTTCTGCAATGAGAGTTCTTTCATGTGATTGCAAATCAATTGACAATTCCAAAGAAGATGATCATTAGTCACATATTTTATCACACTAAGTGAGATTTTGCTGTGTTTTTAAGTAATACAGGCAGAACACAGCAATACACGTGGCATGATTTGAGCTAGTGTGATCAAATATGTGATAGAGAATACGGTAGAAGATTTTTACTCCAATTTTAATTTTACAATGTGCAAGATATAACTGTATGATTTTACAAGATTGAAATTACGACCCTCATGATACACTATGTATTGCAAAATATGTGTAAACTTAGAATACTGAAACCATGGCTAAGTCCTGCTACTAGAAAGAATGGATTGTACATGTACATCTCAAAGAAGTGTTTCTATCCCAACATGTAATTTCCTGTAATCTTAAGGATTAATCTCAGTATGCATCCAAGATCCCCATAATTCCAGGACATATGTGCTATGTATCCAAATCCCACCTGGACTAACTAGCAAAAGGTTTTGATGAAGACATTTACAGAATTAGTAAAAAAATACGTTTTCGGTACACTAGACTCTTGCGTTTGCGCAGGGTCTGGGGAACGGCTGGATCGCTTCGCGATCTGATGTACGCAGCTTTACGCTACACTTTGTATAAGAGGTTGTTTCTGCAGCTCGAACTCCTTCTCTTATACTTTGTGTAAGAGCTTTACCTTACACTTTGTACAACGCATTTACAGAATCAGTATGCAAGACCAATAGAACCAGAATGTGAATGGCCTATTAAGTGAAGAGCTTCTTGCTGGTTTATTGTATGAAATGTAACACAGGAAATGTTCCCTTTGCTGCAAATTCGAGTTCAACGAGGCGGTTGCTGTTTCTAGGAGCAGGGATGCTATCTTTGAGTCCATTGGTCTCCACAAGTCCCATTTTGGCTCAAGGTCTTGTCTTGGCATTTTCCTTTTCTTCAATTACATTAGTATAACACAACAACATTATCCCATTGCCTCACAGGCTTCCGCCTATGACGAGGTGTGAGAGGTCGGATGTACGTAACCATACTTGTGTTTTAGAAACACACGGAGGTTGTTTTCTGATGATCCATAATGAAAATTGCATCAAGCTATGTTGATCAACTGCTACTTCACAATATGAAAAGCACAGCCAATTTAGTAGCAGTTGATCGATACGCAATTTTCATTATGGGTCATCGGGAAACAATCTCTGTCTGTTTCTAACACATGGGTATGGTTGCGTACATCCGATCCCTTTATGCCCCGCCACAGGCGGGAGCCTCTAAGACAATGAGGTAATGTTGTTGTTGTATTTTGCTTTATTCCATCATATTTCAAAGTCAAATAATAGTGTGTAAATACATTTGCTTTTGGATTGCATCTGTTTAACTTCATAGACTTTTCTTTTACTCACCTTGCAGAAAAGCCAGCAAATTTTGACATCTTTGTTGACAAAGCAGACGGATATTCATATTACTATCCATCAGATTGGGTGGTAAACATGTTCACAAGAAACCTTAAAATTATCAAAAGAAACATCATTTTCCTCTGTCTTTGACCGCGTCTCGCCAATAAGAAAAGATGAATCTAGCGTGCCTTGCCTGTGCAGGAAACTGATTACAGGGGACATGATTCAGCTTTCAAGGACAGATATTTGCAGCTGCAGAATGTCAGATTAAGTTTTATACCAACAAGTAAATCAGACATTCATGAAATGGGAACCTTGGAAGAGGTAAAAGGCTAAGAAAATCTCATTCCTTCAAGCATTTCAGGCAACATCTTAGCATGTTTGTGATCAAAATAGATACTTACACGTAACGATTTATACTTGTCCTCCCCTACCCCCCCCCCCCCCCCACCTTAAGGTTGTGTATCACCTGGTTACTCATGTTTACTCTACACCAACTCAGACACCTGAAGTAATGGATATGCAGGAGGTATGAAATCTTTGCCCCCTGAAATTGTCGGCTCATCTAAAAGCTCATCTGAAGTCAATTTCTGAATATGCAGAAAACAGTAGATGGTAAAAGTTATTACACGTTCGAATATCTTCTTACCTCTCCAGAATTTGGTAGAACTGCTTTTGCTACCGTAGCAGTTGGAAATGGTAAGTACCCTTTTCTGTTTTTCTTGAGCAAAATCCCTGGCCTTGTAGGTTTACACCGCACCAGCCCTAAAGAGCTTCTTAAAGGATGCAAATCAAGAACTCAACGGTCTTTTAGGTTGGTAAGATTTTGCCAGAGACTCACCGCAAAGTGCCTACTGCAAACCGGGCCAGCAACTTTCTAACCTAATTGGGCCGAATATAATGGCTTCGGCCACCTAGACAGTAGTATTGATCCACGATGCGTGTGTCCTGGTTCGGACCTGCGCTTTTCTGAAGCAATGTTCCAACCCGAGTACCAACTGAACTATGCTCTGTGCCCTTTTCCGTTTTTCTCCACTTGCTTTCACAATCTGCAACAACCCTTCCCCCTCCCCAAACCCCCCCCCCCCCAACCCCAAAAAAAAGAAAATAAAAAAGGAAACAGTACTTGAGGATGTCTGAAATGAGAAACATGTTGACAGGTAGATACTACACCCTCATTGTTGGAGCCAACGAAAGAAGATGGAAAAGGGTGAGGAACAAGATGAAAATGGTAGCAGACTCATTCAAGCTCTTGGACATTTAGCCCTTTGTCATTGGCTTTTGAAACTTTTAAACCCCAAGATTGCTGTTAAGGCTTTTGGTCTCCTTTTTCTTTTATAAGAAAACCTTACAACGAGCATAAGCAACCAATTGTGAGATCGAAAATTATTCATTGGTATATAATTTTGATATATTTTTCTAATAGATCGACTCAATAGGCAACCATGGGCTGATTGATGACCAACTTGGAAGGGATGACCAACTTGGAAGGGATCCAGATGCAATTCTTCATTTGCTTTTATTTTATTGGCATTCTGACGCGTTCAAGTTTTCTCTTTACGCATTAAATTGACAAAGCCAATGACAAAGCCAATGACAGGAGGTATAAAGTCTGCCAAAGCTATGTAATAAACGATCTGATGTACACAATCATACCTGCCAAAGCTACGTTTAAAATGCCTTGTTCGAATTTCATTCCACAAACTGAAATTTTAGATCTCTATAAACAACTTAACTCAGTATTTTTTACTTATAGTTTACCATATTATATGCTTTTTACATAATGATCGATTACATCATATTAAAAAAAAGTTTCATTACAAGAATTAAAACAAAATATCATATTGAATATTTTATATATCATAAATTAATCAATTATTGTAATATTTTTCAATCAAAAATTTTAAAACTTCTGACACCAAACGCCTCCCAAAACAACTATTTTTATAAACATCACTTATCACCCTTTAAACCCTTAACCAAGCAGGGGCAAAGAAACTTTGCATATTCCACCGACTCCATATAACATGTGGAGCTTCCAAAAGTTGAAGCCAAGAACCAAACAAAAACTTGACATCCAAATAAACAAGACATCTTCAACAGTAAAATATGGAAATCTATCAAAATTTTGTTCCATATCCAAACACAAACTCAGAAATCTATCAAAATCCAGCAGGCCAACTAGTATTTAAGCATACAAGGCCAATGTCCAAAACTCAGAAAAAGTAGCTTTCATAAAACAATGACAAACACTGAACTCAGCTTAGATGATTCCAATCTTGTTTGCCACATCCAACGCATCAAAGTCCGGCGTCAAACGAACATACGCCTTCTTGGTTCCATCAGGCCTGCAAATAAAGACAGCGAATTTCAAATCTCTCACACATCTCAAGCATTTCCAAATACAGGGCTAAAATGATTGTTAAGCAGTCAGAGTGCAAGGAGATATCCACCATAAAGGAGAATAGAAAAACTTAATTCTGAAGTTGAAAGCAAGCAGATGCTCATGGAAAACATCCACAAGCCCAAGCAAATATTCTAATTGCCCCCTCCAGATCATAGCCCAGTTGGTACTTGGATTGGGAGATTGTTCCAGAAAAACACAGGTTCGAACCAGGATACGCGAACGTGGGTGATTTACTGCTGTCTGGGCCAGTAATAGTTATGTCATTGTATCCAGCCCAATTGGGTTAGATAGTTGTTGACCCAGTTTGCAGTAGGCACCCTAAGTGGGTTCATGACAATGCCTTGCCAACCTAATAAGCTACTGAGCTCCTGATTTACATCCTCCACTAAGCTCTTTGGGACTGGAGCAGTGGAGACCTACGGGGCAGGAGTATTGGCCTTGCTCCAGAAATATTCTAATTGCCGTAACTTCATAGTTCTAAGGATGCCATCATATTTAAAAAAGGGAAGGGGCAAAAGGGGGATAGAGAAACAAGAAAATGCTGTTCTTAAGCTGGGAGATCCTACGTCTGAAGAAACTGACTGAAACCAACAAAACAACTGGAACAAACGCAAATTACCTGATCAAGGTGTTGACTTTCTTGGTCTGAATATCGTACATCTTCTTCACAGCGTCCTTAATCTTCTTCTTATCAGCACGAATGTCAACAATGAAAACCAAAGTGTTGTTATCCTCAATTTTCTTCATGGCAGACTCAGTAGTAAGAGGATATTTGAGAATTTGGTAATGGTCCAACTTGTTCCTTGGAGGAGCACTAATGCGCGGATATTTTGGATTCCTGTCCTTCTTCAATGTCTTAGGGCGGTGGAAGGTAACTTTGGTTCGGATCTTCTTTGCCTTCTTGAAGGTTGTCCCAGATTTTACAGCCTTAGCCACTTTAGCAGCTTGAGCTTTTGGGTCACTCTTTTTAATATCACCTAATGTATAAAGAAAATAAAGACCATCAATAGCCATATAATCAAAAGCAAGAAAAGAAAGACATTTCAACTTGAAGGAACGAACAAATACAGCAACAAAATTAAAATTATACAGGAATACTGATAATAAGCTGAAACTTGTGGAACACAGAAAATGGCACACATTTCTCAACATATCCAGGTTTCTGCATTTTGAAGTAGCGTACATAATAAACCACCATCCATGAGACATCCTAGCTCATATTTATTTCTCAACAGTCACCATAACGGATGGCTCACAGTAAAGAGAAACAGAGGAAGCACTCTAGGATGCAGGACAGAGAGCATATAGTTTACAGCATGAAACCATAAAAAATTCACAGATGATACGAGGGACGAAAGCATCAGAGAGGCATTCATTTAGGGTTACAAAAAACAAACATCTAATCTTCAATGACATTATCAGCAAGCTATTTCATGCCAAACCTCAAACCAGACAATTACATCATACTGCAGCAGAAGCATCAACATATTCACGAATCTAAGCTTCGAATGAATATTCTTCCATAGAACAGAAGTTATTGTCTCGACTTAGTTATATGACAGAAAACCATACTCATTCACCAAAACACCCTAACTATCGATAACTAAACAAACGTTTGTTTTCTTTACCAAGTAAATTCGTAACAAATATTAGATTCAAAAACTAAAGCAGAAGAATTTGAATTTCTAATAATACGCAGAAGACTAGCACTGGTAATATTAATACATAAACCAGTACAGATCATAAAAATAAACTAAAAATAACGTTAAAATCATCATACTATACTACAAGTACAGGAATTGAACAAACAACACAAAAACAAAAAACAAAACAAAAGAATTACCTTTAGGAGGAGCCATTGTAGGAAATTTCGATCAGGAACTTTACCTACAAAGAGAATAACAAATATTACCTAAAATCAATCAACTATTGTCGTTTATGTGTATATAGCTTGAATAAATGTGAAGGGAGACTGAAATGATATGGAGGAGAAAACAAAAAAACCTTGAAAGCAGAGTGAGAGGTGCTGCTGCTGTGTCTGCTAGGGCTTATGAACGAAAGGGCATATTTTCATAGACCAACGAGTAAATGGAAGGGCCGTTTTTTCTCATTTTGGCCCACGTCTCTATTGGGCTTTTGTGATACAGCTTAAATACGTCTAAGCCTATAAGTTTTTTCTTTTCCTAATCGAACTTTTCAAAATAAATAAGTGCCATATGAAGCTTTTAAACTAATAACATTGTAAAATTAATGTGTCCAAATGAGTTTTTTAAGCATGGATCAGATATATGGAACAATTATTTTCTGGTATTTCATTTATATAATTTTTATTTTTTATTATTTTTTTGAGTCGTAGTCTAAGTCTTACCATCCTTATGTGTCTCATAATATCTAATACATAATATAATCTTTTTTAATACGTTTTTATTCAAAAATATTATATCATCTCAACCGTGATTCAGACCCAAGTATCTAAAAATCTCACTTAAATATTGTACTCTCTACATAATATCATTTATATGAATTAAGTGTTCTCTATTGTGCTCTATCACTAACAATATGTTCTTTAATTGTCATATAAGTCATATATTTTTGTATTGTATCTCTTAATGCCTTCTTTAATCTCTCTCCTACATTTAACATGCACGTCGTTCATTGTCTTGCACTATCCAACAAGAACATCTGCACGACGCTCTTGTACATACTTATACCATCTTAACATTGACTCCATCATCTTGTAAGAGTCACCCAACGTTTCTTCTTATATGTTCATTTCTTATTTTATACTTTCTTGTATATCTATTCATCCATCTTAACATTGTCATTTTCCACCACTCGCATCCTTTGCTCATACTCATAATTGATTGTCTATCATTCAGACTCGTATAGCAGTGGGGGTCTTACTGTCATCTTATAAAACTTTCATTTAAGATTTAAAGATACTTTTCTATTACAAAGAAGATCTGATATACTTCTCTACTTAAACCACCATGCATGTACCGTGTGATTTACATCCTTGTCAATTCCTCCATGTTTCTATAGGATAGGCCTAGAATACCCAAAATTTCACTCAGATAAATCTCTTGGTCACCTGGTTTTAAAGGTTCCAAGATCATTCTTTTGCTGTCAAAATTAAATTTCATATACTATGTCTTCTTTCGACTCAATTTAAAATATTTTTCCTATAGTGTCTCCCATCAACATTTTAGCTTAGCATTAACTCCTTCAGTGGTCTCATCCACCAACACAATATCATCAGCAAATAACATGCTTCACATAACTTTACTTGTATATGTCGTCCTGCTTAGTCCTCATAGAGTCCTTACGCTTGGCATCTCATATTCATACATCGTTAATAATTTTTATATATGATACTCTAACACCTTTTTTTCAATCATCCTCTGCATGATATCTCGTGGAACTTTATCACGTCTTTTCCAAGTCAATTAAAACAGCATGTAGTGCTTATTCTTTAGACATCTCTATGTTAATCTTCTCAAGAGGTGAATATCTTCAATTGTTGACCTTTCCGACATAAATCAAAATTGATTTTCAGATACACTAGTCTCTTTGCAAAGTATTTTCTCAATCACTCGCTACTAGATCTTTATTGTATTGCTCGTTAACATAATTCCTTTATAACTTGTAAATCTTGTATATCCCCTTTGTTTTTATATAGAGTTACTAAAGTGATTTTTCTTCACTAGTCAGACATGTTTTCTGTATGCACAATCTTGTTAAAAAATATGTGAGAACCTTCTTTTCCTAGGTATTTCCAAGCCTCAATTAGAATATCATCAAGTTCAATCGCTTTACATTTTTTATCATTTTCAAAACATCTTCTACCTATGGCAATTGAATTTCGTTACTATATGTTAAGTTTTTATCCTCTTCATAATTACGTCACTCACCCAATACGAGTGCATCTCCTGCTGGTTCATTAAAAAATTTCTAAAAGTATCTGCTTCATTTATCTTTTATTGTCATTTCCTCTACTAAAATCTTGCTATTTTAGTCTTTAAAGCATTTAACATGAGTCAAATATCTTGTTTTCATTTCTCTCGCTCTAGTAATTTTATTCACGACTCTTTTATGTTCTTTCGTGTCCAACTGCTTATAAAAATTCTCAAAAACCTTCGACTTGGTTTCACTTACATTATGTTTAGCTTCTTTCTTAGCAAACCTATATATTTTTTCCAATTATCTTGATTCCTACAAAACTGAAATGTATTATAAATAATTCTCTTAGTTTTTACCTTGTCTTGCACTTTTTCTTCCCACCACCAAGATTCTTTATTTGTGGGTGCTCAACCTTTTAACTCACCAAGTAAATATTTTTGATATTTTCTTTATATTTATCGTCACATCCTTCCGCACTTCATTTGCATCACTAATTGTATTTACTAAGACTTCAAATATTGATTTTCTACAATCTACTTGCTTAACTTCATTTAAATTCTATCATTTTATCTTAGGTTCTATAAGCCTTTATTTTTTCCGATCTTCTATGCTGTACACGGACGTCCAACACTACAACATTGTGTTGTATTGTTAAACTTTCTTCTGTGATCACTTTATAGTACTTACAAGCTCTTTTATATCTTCTACAAGTCAATTAGTATATATGAATTATTTGGTTTATTTTTTAATGTAATCAAGTGTTCATCTCTTTTTTTTAAAAAAAAATTAGTCATTATAATATTATACACTATTATAAAATCTGAAATTGATCTTCCTTCCTCTTTCCAAAACCAAACATCACCTATTGTATTTCTGATAATCTAGCCTCATCATAATGAGTTTGATTCATGAATGCTATTCTTACTATTTTCCTATAATGAGTTTAATTCATGATGAGGCTAGATTTATTTTCTCAATTTTTATTTTGTTTTTTATGTTATGGAAAAATGTGAGATGGATGTCCAATGTAACCTTTGTAATACCCTATACATTGAGAACCACAAAGGACATTACCCTATTCAATGTTTCTTATCCTCTAAGTCCTATATATAGGACATCCTTCTTGTATGAAATATAACTCTGAATAGAAAAGAAAATCTTATCTTCTTGTCTACTAATTCTGCTTTCAATATTTTCTATATTGAGTTGCTTGAATTTATAATACGTTATCAGCACGAATTGCTCCAAAGAAACTCTTTTCTACGATACTTGCTTTTGGCTGCTGTAGATTTCGAAAACAAAGATGGAGAAGACATTTCAATCTTTCTGCCTTGTCGTTGCCTTTATCATTCTTTTATCAAGTGTAGGGATTATAGAACAAAGCGAAGCAAAAAATGCAATGATGCATACCCATAGATAAAGACAGAGTGCAAGGGAGATGTGGCTATTTCAGATGCTTGTATTAGCAAGTGTGTCAACAGGCATCCAAATGGTGCAGGCACTCTTGCGCAGGTCCAGGAAAAAACTTAATTTTTCGAATCATCCACCGTTGGATCATCACCAAATTTTGTCAGATTATTCCTAACACATAAAGGTACGTTTTGAACAGTGAAGATGTATTTTGGAGACTCCTATGTTGGCCGAAAGGGTAATTTCCGAGACTAATTTTGTTGCATGAAAATTTTTTCAGATTTATGATTTGTTCATTTTTGTGTTTTTATTGTTATTTATTTCCATCTTATGTTCGAAATATTTATAAAAAATAATATAGCCTGAAGTCTAGATTTATTTTGAAGGTAGAGGAATAATATATGGCTGGCAGCCATATGGATAACCTGTTATCATGCTTGAAGCATGATTATAGTAGCCATATCCGAAGCATGAATAATTTTCATGCCCGAAGCATGAATTGTTAGCATAGCATGAATCATTGTTATGACCAAAACATAAATAATTGTCATGAACAAAGCATATATCACCAAAAATTTCTACACTCATGATCTTGAGAAAAATGGTGAAATTGATACCCAGTAGATACAATTTAGTAAGAATTTTGCTGACTCTTTTTCCTTCGTCCAAATTTTTATCTCACTGGGTTTTTCTTGGCAAGGTTTTAACGAAACATATTCTATAAAGATTGGACATCCAAAGGGGAGAGTTATGAAAAATGTGAGATGGATGTCCAATGTAACCTTTATAATACCCTATACATTGAAAACCACAAAGAGCATTACCCTATTTAATGTTTCTTATCCCCTAAGTCATATATATAGGACACCCCCTTGTATGAAATATAACTTTGAATAGAAAAAAAAAATCTTCTCTTCTTGTCTACTACTTATTGTAGTCAATATTTTCTATATTGAGTTGCTTCAATTTATAATACTTTAATCATTAATATCATCTTCATTCCGTGAAAAGATGAATGCTATTTATTTTCTCTTGGTAACATGTTTTATACAAACAATATTAATGCTCTACATAGTTATTACATACATATACACATACTTATAGTCGTGCAAACAAAAAGGCATTCGCTTTTGTGAAGGGATCAAGGCAATACAATCGAATTTTTTATTAGCAGACAAGTAAAAAAAGAAAAACCTACAGTTAGAACTTCCTAGTTATAGAACTGGACTATGAAAATAGAATGGAACCGAGTATTAGACGTTATAAATCAGAATGTGACAACTGCCCAGAGGTTATGAGTCAAACTACAATATCCAGATGGTTATAAGATGTCAAATTCTTTGATGTGGGTCCTCCCCCCACCTGTACCAGAGGCTCCTTAGCCAGGTGGGATGTAAATCGAGGGATGTGCTTCACCGGCAGCCCTGCAAAGGGAGAGGACACACGAGACTCAGCCAGTCCAGAGACAACCCTTGTAATATTTCAACAAGGATTGTCTCCACACGAACTCGAACTCGGGACGTCGGGGTTCTAGCCCCAATCACCTTTGCCACTTACCACTGAACTATGTCCCTGGGGGCTAAGATGTCAAATTCTGTACAGCCAGATTATCCACCAACAAACTTACAAATCTGCCTCCTGCAAAATATAACCACAAAGGAATCTAAGCTCAACCAATCAGATAAACAATACTAAACAATAGACAACCAAAAATGCAAGTACTTTTTAATCCTCTGATCAGATAAACAATGTTCACAAAAACGAGCAGAGATCACATTAGGTAGAATTGTATCATGCCTACTAAGTTAATTAGTACACTCATGGAACCAACGGAAAGGTGGGTCTTAGAACAACTTGTAAAGTTGATGCTTTGTGAATTTGAGGTCACGGGTTCGAAGACGAGGAAATAGCCTATTGCGCAAAGTATAGGGTAAGACTGCGTACATCAGATCACAAAGCGATCCGACCCATTCCCAGACCCTGTGTAAACGTAAGAGCCTAGTGCACTGAAAACACATTCGGCATGATTTCGCACGAGATCATAGTGTGACATAATATGAGATAATAAAAAAAAAATTATCTCCACAAAAACCACAAGAAGGTTGCAACTTGCAAGTAACTAAAAGAGACCTATTCTAAAACAAACCACTATTCTAAGTTGATACAGCGGAGAGAAAACTTAAATGTCATAGACCCAAGCATAAAATTAGGGATGTTAAGCGAATCGAACTGTTTGCAAACTGTTCAAATTCGATCCATATTTGGTTCGAGTTCGTTAATTATACTTAAACGAGCCCATTTCGATCACCTATTTGGGTTTGTTTAGTTAAACGAGCCAAACTGTTTGCAAACTATTCAGCTCGTTTAAACGTTTATAGTGTTTCGAGCCAAACTCAAACCAATTTTAAAGCTCGTTTAGCTAAACGAACCGAGCCAAACAGTTTGTTTAGCTAAACGAATCCGAATTCGAAAACATAGTATTCGACTCGGCTCGGTAACACCCCTACATAAAATCCTTTTCTACATAAAGAAGCTTGTTTAAGCATAGCCATGACTAGTCCTGTAGATTCACATATTCATACCGTAGCAACCTGCATGTTCTCCACATTACTCCAACCAAGCTACCTTCCTAATGTTTCACTTATAGTCCAAATATGCCAACAACAAACAAGAAGGACAAGGAAATCTGACCATGCTGAGAATGTCACACTACTAGCATGTCATAGAACCGCATCAAGCAAAGCCAGCAAAACTAATATGGAAAATGTATTACCTTGAATTCCGATAAAATCCTTCAAAAACCAGGAAAATGGTGAAAGTTCTGCAGGTTCAGAAAGGTGGAGAGAAGTCATCTAACAAAGTTCTGAATGTCTCCTTTATGAACGTCGCATTGAATTCAACAATGAAAGGAACTCCGCAGGTTCTTCATTTTCTTCTACAACCTAGCAACAGATTTTTTTTTCCAAGTAATCAGGTATTTAGACATAAGTACAAGGGAAAACCAAGGGAAAACCAAGGAAAAACCAGATTACCACCAAGTAAACCAACACACCATATTCTGCTACTTAACTTAATCACAGTATTTTAATGATTTTTTAATTAAATCATACCCCAAAAGTAAAAAAAAAAAAACCCACAAAGAATTATCTTCGTAGCTGATTTGGCTTCAAGATATGAATCCAAGTTTCATACTCCAAAGTTTGCGCATCATATATGCTTGATACCAAAAATTCCTAGTCAATTCACATCTGATAGTGAGAAACACTACAAGCTGGTAGAAAGCAATTTCTCCAGTTTCAAGAACCAAAAAACCCTCTAAATTTGAGATCTAAAACTAACATAATTTCCATATTTTTCCTATTCAAGAGTTGATGACGCGCCAAACTCATATCAACGTGAAATAGCACCACAGGACAGAAGCATTCTCATGTGCAAATTACCGGCAACAGGGGAAAAAGAGAGATAAGAGATGCATGTACCTCAATCTTGAAGTCCTTTGGCAGACCCATCGTTGAGAGAACATTGGAGTTAACCAGTGCCCACTCGATCTGTGCACATTCACCTGGTTTTGTAATGCGGTCTGAGTGAGTATCTATCTCATTGTGGTTGTACAATCTTCCATACCACAGGTATACAGTCCTATTTCCGGCTTTCCGAATAAAAGAACTCGGAGGGATGACGATATATGCATAGTGGGAATCCAACTCATTGCGATCAGAAGTGGCCATCTTTTCCAAGTTTGGCCACCGGCATATGACAGGTTCTACAAAGTCACAAGTCTCAAAACCATTATCTACGAAGCCATTTAAGATGAATTTGTCTCCATGCTGATGATTTACCCTATTCTGGTTTAGGCAAAATCTTGAAGCAGCCTCACCATCGGCCGATTCTACTCCACCTAAAGATATCTTGATCTCCAAGTCCTGGTGTTCCGATTCTCTTGCTGTGGACAGAGACAAACCGTCTGTATCACAGCACATATTTAATGTGCTATCACTGTCACTTCTAGAAATAAGGTCTTGATTATTGGCTACGTAACTACACATGGGATTTTCCCCTAGAGAATTCTTATCCAACATTGGCAGTTTACGGCTCTTTGACAAGTTGCCTCTGTGTGCTGACCTTAAACAAGACTTAGAATCAAAATTTACATCAATGAACCTTGAACTTTGAGTTATTGAAGGAGATGGCTTTGACGACTGCAGCATCATACTAGAGAAGTTAGACAGAATCGAAGATGTCAGATCAGAATGCGATGCTGCTGCTGATGGAGATGCATCAGGAGAATCCCCAACACTGGCTGAAGTAAAACTAGCATCAGAAGATATGAAATCTGGCGAGAGATAAGGAGGCGATGAAGAAGAAGATGAGGATGATGAATTGGACGAGGACAACGATGACACAGCTGATATTGGAAAGTTTGATAGAGAACGCATATTTTTTGTGACAGATTGTCGTTCATCAATAACCAATGAATCAGGATAGACTAAAGAGGGGCAAGAATTTTTTCCAAAGACAAACTCCTTCATACTTCCAGAGACAAACTTTCGTCTGAGACCATTCCATGAATTTTCTCTTGCTGGAACATGAGTTTCATGTTCACTCACTTCCGATGCTAACGGAGGCACAAAACCACCCTTGATTGCCTTCTGAAAGATCTCAAAGTCCACATCGTACAGATCTACTTTCCTGTCTCCAGGGCAAATCTTATTTTGTGAATCCTTGGAATATATTCCACAGCTGGATTGATTCACCAGTGGTAGAAAACTAGAAAAAGCATCCCAGAAGTATGAAGGCTCTTCACCTTCTTTAATCATGGCTATGGAACCTTGAACTTTCTCATACCGAACAATCTGGCACACTGCACCTCTTGCGTCCCTTTCCATTATCAGTTCACACTTTTTACCAATCCAAACATAGATCGCAGAAGGTATGTGAATGATAAAGGCACCCCTAGAATCCAATGCCAATGGAGAAGGATCATTTAAAATTTTTGGAACAAGATGCAAAGGATCATAAGGTGAGTGGGGAGATATCCTATACATCCTCAACAATGAGCTTGGGCTCAAAGGAAAAGCGTGGACTCTTTTCTGGCACTGAAGCAATTGGCACGCAAAACCCATGTTAGGATCAGCAATACCTCTTGCAGCCTTGACATATTGAAACGCATCATCGAAACTTTGTCCTTCTCTCCACATAAGATAGGCTATTACCAAAGATGTGGACCTAGAGACCCCCTGACAACAATGAACAAAAACTCTTCCGCCCCGCCCTCTAACATCTTCAAAGTAGTCAAAAACATCATAAAGTATGCTAGTAATGTCTTCAGATGGGCTGTCTTGCAACCACAAAGTCCTATAACCAAAATCATCCTTGAAATATTCTGGACAAACAAAACCCACACAATTAAGAATGTGAGTGATCTTATGCTGCTTCAGTATATCCCTATCCCTGGCAACAGAATCACCTCCAAGATAAACATGTTCTGCCACCTTTGAACACTCCTTATCAAAAGAAGCTATCTTTTCTCTTCTCGCAATCCCACCATTCTGGTCAGGCTTTCTCTGTATATTAGACAAGTCCAGCTTTAATCTTTCCCCACCATCATTATCTTTTCCCCTAGGAGTGCTTGGTAGAGGCCACTCACCAACATCATCAGACCCTGCTTTCGGCCACTCATCTAAGCTTCTACGAGCAATCGATAATGGCTGTAGAGGTGGTAAGCAGGATCTAGCCTTAAAGCTATTTCGGGATCTGAAGTCTAGTGGACCAATAGCCCTCTGAAAATGCCCGGCATTATTGTTCCCGTTACCAATGCCAGTGAGCTCTGAGCCATCTCTACAACTAGCTGGGTTAAGTGGCGGTAATGATGTTCTCGAAGATGACCACGAAGCTGACCTCCAGTACTGTTTCCGCCCACCAACAGCTTCTGATGGACCCTGAAAAATATGCCCACTGCTGCTACTGCCTTCTTCACCAGCTGGGTCATCCTCCTTTCCTAACATACCCACAATCCAACAAGAACTCCACAGAATAATCACAAAAAAATTTTACAAAACCAAAAGCTCCAATCTTTTTTCCACCACTAAAGATTCAACGTTTCTAGTAAAACAGTAGATGTCCTATTTTGGGTCCACAGACTTTGCCTGCCAAAAAAAAAGAATTTTCTTAATAAGAATTTTACCCAAAACAAATCACAAATTTTAATATCTGATGCAAGAAAGCTTCAAAAACATTACATGACTACTAATTTGAGATTCAGTTTAAAGTAAAAAAAAAAAAAGGAACGAAAACTAGGGCTTACAATTACAAAAGACCTCAAATTAGCAAACCCATGTACTTTACAAGTAAAAAAAAAAAAAAGCAAATTCCACATGTTCTTTGCATTTCTACAGTTGCCTTAAATCTAACTCTGATTTCAGCAGTATAACATACTTCTTTGAGGGTCAAATCCAAGATAATCATAACCCCCAACCCCACAACACCACAACCCCAAAAAAGAAAAGATGCATAACAAATTACCAAGAATAAATATTAAAAAAGAAGCAGGAAATTAAAAGAACAACTTACATGAAGAAGTAAAAGCGGGGGCAACAAAGAAAGTGAGAGCGAAAGAGGTGTGAATGAGAAGAGCGGAGTGGGGGAGAATGGTAAAAGAAAGAGACCTTTTTCTTTTCTTTTGATCATAAGAGAAAGGGACTTGAGATGTGAAGACAATTATGATATGGTTTTTGGTCACACTAATTCGATCTCACTCATGTCAAGCCCCTCACACTTGAGATATGTTTATGATACTGGAACTATGATATATTTAGGGAAATTGTTTTGTGTTCCATTTTCAATGGGTAAACGACACATTTTTTTTATTTTAGAATATGATCAAATAAATTAAAATGACTAACTAAATTGGATACTTTTTTATATTGTGAAGTAGAAGTTGATCGACGCAATTTTTATTATAGATAATTGTGAAACAACCTCTATGTGTTTTTAACACATGAGTTGGTTTCGTACATCTGACCTTCATACTCAATTATAGACGATAGACAATAAAGCAATAAGGTAATATTGTTGGCGCTGTTTCGTGTTTTATTTTCTCATTTTTCATTCATTAATAGCAATGTTCATGGTGGGCAAAATCTTCATTCAAAGACTACAAATCGTCCTTAAGGAGAAGATTAAACTGGTAGCGAAATATGCTATAACTAATCTTAATTTTTTGGTCTTCATTTTTACTGATCTGAAAATAATTGACTCAAGTTGATGTTAGAGTTATAACTTTATATTTATATTATATGATATATGATTGTTTTTCAATGTAAAATGGATATTACAAAGGATGTGAAAAGAATCAAAAATAAATGTGAAAAGAATCAGTCATTTTGTTGACTTTGTTATTTTAAATTATAACTTCAGATCATTTTTCAAAAAAAAATATTGCAGTTTATCATCAACTTATAGTTTGATCTTTTGATCTATTATGCATGGTCTTCATTTGTGGTACGACGATAATTTTGAAAATAAATGCATTAGTTAGGTTATTATAAAAAGTGAATCACATTTTTTTACATCCAAAAAAGAAACATTGAACCAATAAGCTAGAACATAGCCTTTCAAAAAAGAATTTAAAACATAGTCAGTAACAATGCATGCATTTATTTGTTCTTTGCAAATATAATTTGTGAAATCTACTTAAATAAATAACAATTTTTGACATCTTAAATATGAAACACAAACAAAATGACACGGATGAAGTACTTACTTACAGTTTGAAGATGCGAGAAAATCAAATAAATGGATGTGTAATTTTTTTTGTTTGCTAAAATGATTAAAATAAAATGTTGGAACTATCATAGAGTCTGAGGTTCAACCATAAACTTCGTATATAACAAATTATGATATATGATAATTTTCTCTTGAGAAATAATATAGCATTAACAGGATTGGATAGAGATTTCACAATGTTAGAATTGGATGCGAAAAGATCACTTGCTTCAACTTCTGTCATATAATCTAATCTATACAATGGGATCATGACATATATACTTAGTTTTTCTAAATTTAATATATATCATGGAATCTTATTAGATAGACTATGTGTATTCAGTTTTTTAAGATGTGATAGAAGTTGGATTAGAAGATTTTTTTCCAAATTGGATCATCATCATCATTATCATTAATCATATCCAGCAGCAAAAGCTATCGTTAGGGTCTGGGGAGGATGAGCGACAGGCAAACAATACCTCTATCTCAAGGGATAAAGAATTTGCTTCCAATAAGACCTCCAACTCTATATGTACCCGTATAAATGACACAATAATAGGAATATGATGTGCTAATGTGTTAGTGAATGAATTCAGTAAAGACAAATATGAACCTTTCGATATTAAAATGGTTATAGACGTGTATAGCACATATAATGTCAGATAAAGACAAAAACAAAAAAGTGCAAAGTCCACATAAAGCGTAGATAGTATCTAAGAACCTAAATATACTCTAGGGTGCCCCTATATCCTGCATAAACCTCATTAACCTTAATCTTCTACCTTCATAAACTTATATCTTAGACCATGTCCTCAAAGAGGTACAAATCTAGTAGGTCATGCCTAATCCGCTTATCTCAAGTCAGTTTGGGTCTGCCTTTACTCCTCTTCCTCTCTACAATGAGGCATTCAACTGTTCTGAGAGACGACGTTGTCTGTCTCCTCTTGACATGCCCAAACCATCTCAGCCTCCTCTCCCTTATCTTATCTGCTATACTAGCCACCCCTAATTTTTTCTGAAATACCTCTTTTCTGATCCGGTTTAGCCTTGTATGTCCACACATCCACTTCAGCATCTTCATCTCTGCCACTTTCATCTTCTGCAGCTGTGGCCTTTTGATGGCCCAGCAGTCTGTTCCATATAACATTGCCGGCAGCACTGTCACCATATAAAAATTTTCATGTAATTCAGTTAGAAAATTCTTGTCACATAGCACCCCTGAAGCCGCCCTACATCTACACCAGTCTGCCTGAACTCGGTGTGTTACATCACCATCTATGTCCCCATTCTACTGTACAAATGATCCTAGGTACTTGAACTTACTTACCTGTAGTATCACTTGACCCTTTATGGTGAGCTGACTATTGTCACCGTCAGCTGTGCCGTTGAAGTTGCAGTGCAGATACTCGGTATGTGAACAACTAGTCCTAAGTCTTTTATCTCTAAAACATCTCTCCACTGTGCTAGTCTCATACTCAGTATGTCTACTCTCCTCGACTAATACAATATGTCAGCAAAAAACATACACTACGGAACTGACTCCTAGATCGGCTTTGACACCTCGTCAAGGACAACTGCAAATATAAATGGGTTCAACGCAGACCCTTGATGGAAGCCTACCTCTACCACGAAGAAGTCTGTATTTCACACAGACGTACGAACGGTTGTTTTTGTTTTAATATGTACATCCCTAATTATGTCTATATAATTCCACATGAAATTTTAGTTCATTTAGCAATGTTCTTTACCATACGTTAACGGAAGGTGAAATTAATAGGAGACGGGATCCCCACTGCAAAATCCCTTACTCTACTCCCTACCGCACGACACGTGGCAGCAGAGGAGGTGGTGAGGCTAGATGAGTGTCACCGACATCTAGCCTTACCATCTCACTGCTACCACGTGTCGTGCTGTGGAGAGTGGGGTGAAGGATTTTAGATGAGAGGATCCAAACCCAATAATAGATGGGGCAAAAGTAAATGGGTATTTTAGTAGGATAAAGCAGGATTGAGAAATTTAATGAGGTGGAAAAAAAGGTCACACCTACTATTTTTGTTTAATGCATATAACTTAGAAGTAACTTCAAAATTTCCACTTTCCATTTGTGAAATAACTCTTAAACGGGACCGGATCTTCTCACTTCCTTGCCCATCGCTTGTCACGTGGCAGCAAGGTGGAGTGGTGAGGGTAGATGAGTGTCACTCGTATCTAGCCTCATCATCATACCTTGTTGTTACGTGGCGGGCGGTGGACAAGGAGATGATGGTGTAGAGGGTGAGGAGATCTCATCTCATCTGAAACCACTTCAAGGAAATAAATTCATTGTAGAGTATAAAAAAAAAAGAAAGAAAATTAAAATTATGTAGCTTGTCGCAGTAGAAAAAGTACTAAAGAAAAGGGAAAATTACACTTAGACCCCCTGCGGTTGGCTTAATTCCAAAAACCTCCCCTCTCGTTTGGAATTATACATTTACTTCCCCTATAGTTTGGGTTAAAAACGCACCGGCCAATTTCCGGCAAAACCACAGGGGGTAAACTTGCCGGAAATCAGCCGGTGCGTTTTTAACCCAAACCATAGGGGAGGTAAATGTATGATTCCGAACGAGAAGGGAGGTCTTTAGAATTAAATAAACCACAGGGGGTCTAAGTATAACTTTTCCTTTGCGCTTGCCTAATGAAAATTAGAGATAATAATGATATCAATGCATGAATGCTTATGTGTGTGTGTGTGTGTGTGTGTGTGTGTGTGTGTATATATATGCATGTATATACATATATGCATATATAACTGAATCTAAATGAATAAAAAATAAAATTTGTCCTTTTTATATTAAAGACGTTAATACGTATGTGTTTTATTAAGTGAATAGAACTGAATATAAAATAAATAGTATATATATACGTGTGTGTCTATATATATATATATATGCATATAAAATTGAATAGAATTTAATGAAACATAAAATTTTTCACGTATGTGTTTTATTAAGTGAATATAACTGAATAGAAAATAAATAGTATATATATGTGTGTGTGTGTCTATATATATACATAAACATATATATATATATATGCATATAAAATTGAATAGAATTTAATGAAACATAAAATTTGTCTTTTTAGAGAAAGTTACTCTTAGACCCCCTGTGGTTTATTTAATTCCAAAGACCTCCCCTCTCGTTTGGAATTATACATTTAACTCCCCTATGGTTTGTGTTAAAAACGCACCGGCTGATTTCCGGCATGTTTACCCCTGTGGTTTTGCCGAAAATTGGCCGGTGCGTTTTTAACCCAAACTATAGGGGAGGTAAATGTATAATTCCAAACGAGAGGGAAGGTTTTTGGAATTAAACCAAACCGCAGGGGGTCTAAGTGTAATTTTCCCTAAAGAAAATCATTGGTAATTTTCCACTTTACCGGGCAGAAGTCATGTGAATGGTCCTCCTCTTCTCATTCTTTTCTCGTGAATTTCCATAGTTGACTACCAAAAATTTACTCCAACAAATAGTTGCAAAAAAAAAAAAAAAAAAAAAAAAA
>AP025064.1:6641254-6676232 GCA_036186865.1 Eustoma russellianum | reverse complement strand
AAAAAAAAAAAAAAAAAAAAACTAAATCCTTGGCTCATTGGATATAATGTTCTAGTCTTATAGAGCTGTCTGAAAGATGTAAATTATAAATTTAAAGGCGTCTTAAATTGGTAAATCATAGTCAAGAACTCACACAAGTGTATAGAGCAAACTGAGTCAGCAATCCTTGAAGCAAATTGGGCCGTATACAATGCGCTAAACCATTACTGTTCTAGATAGCAGTATTTCACATACGCTGCGTGTGTTTCGGTTCGAACACCTTCTAGTTACAATGTTCTAATTCGAATACTAACTGAGGTATGGTTTGAATGAAATTTTACTCCAACATGATTGATAAAACTAGCAGCAGCAACCCGTGCCCTTTTGCTTTATATTTTGTAGCCCGTTTCCTTTAAGATTTTGGAGAAGATTTAAGGCCCTTACATGGGGATAGGATCCTCTCACCTACATTTCCTCACCGCACGTGTCACCGCACGACACGTGGCAGCAAGGGGAGGTGGTGAGGCTAGATGAGGGTCACCCGCATCTAACCTCACCACCCCACCTTAATGCCACGTGTCGCGTGGTCATGAGTGGGGTGAGGAAATGTTGGGTGAGGAGATCTCATCCCCTTACATGGATATGTATACATACAGATAGCCCATAAGAATTTCATTGTAGAGAATAGAACAAAAGCTATAAGTATGCAGGCAAGTCAAAAGTTAAGACTTAAGAGGACTAAATATTTGATCTCCTGTGAATAACAGCATAAAAAAAAAAAAAAAGGGATCCAACTGACGTTAAATGCCTGACATATTAACAATTTTCACAATTCTCATGCTATTGCGTAGCCAAAAGAAGCTAATGTTCCCTGTGCATAGTGAAGAAATTTAAATCGATAAAATGTAAAAAATTTGAATGAAGAAAATAGAAGAATACAAAGTTTTGTTCAACATTCTTGTCAGATGGGCTTTACTTAATGTTCTTGGAGGTACACAAATATTTTTGAGATGCATTTGTTAAATAAATACGTGGCCTATTTATAGACAACAAGTGCAATTTGACCATCAAATGTAAAAACAATCTAGAGAACATTATCACACCAACAATAACAAATCAAACATGTCAAGTTTTACTCGGATAAGCTTACCTCTGCAATATTTGGCACCATCCTTTCTGAAGCTTCCACATTAAGCCCATAAAGGCGGATGAGATCTCCTCACCGGTACTTCACTCACCCCACCCCCTACTGCTACATGTCGCCCAGTGATGAGCGTGGTGACGGAGTTGCGGTGAGCGGATCTGAACCCCATAAAAAGACTCTAAAATTCAAAAATATTGCACTCATTGCTCGTAGCACGTTCCAGGAGCATACTCATTTCTAACCAGAGCTATCTTACGTTTTGATAGAGTAAAAGAGACTGGTTGAAATGATTTTGACTATCGATTTACTAGTAAAAAGCATTCATTCTCTCACTTCGGAAAGATTTAGCTTTGTTTTCTTATGATGATCTGGTCGAGTAAATAGGCACTGAATCAATATTAAGAAGCATCAGAAATATTCCATTCTATTCAAAGAGCATTTGTGCAACAGGATTCTGCTGAATAACGACCATGAATTATTGCCATGTGAGTTGAGATTCGTATTTCCAAGACTAAGACGTCTGCGGAAATGTCTTTGCACGTTCACCAAAGGGCAGACAGAAAACTCAGAAAAATCCACAAAAATGTTAAGTCAGATCATTCATGGTTGAACCCCAACCTAAATAGTCCCACCATCACTTCCGCAAAACTTGGAGCAAATGGCAAAATCCCTCGTTCTGGGCTTCCACCGTCCCAGTTCAAAGTAGTATTGTGGAGGATGCAAATCATGAGTCTAACGGTCTCTTAGGTTGGGTGAGGACTCACGTAGTGATCCAAACAAGGTGACCCTGCAAACCAGGCCGAAGGAACATCAGAACACTCACACTGTACGTGTCATTGGAATCGAACTTTTGATCTCTTAGAGCAAATCCTAACCCAAGTTATCAACTGGATTATACTATGAGGCTCACTTTCGCAAAACTTCCTACACCTAAAGATTTGTTTTTGCGTTTGGATGGGCTATTTATTTACAAGAGTTTTATTCTATTTTTTCTTATATTGACAAGGTATACATCAACATATTTACCATTTGTACGTCATCTCCTAACCCATGTATCGTAGACACACCAAAACTTATATGTATTCACATATGCCTACACGCACACACATAGATATATATCCATATTCATACTATTATACATGGTAATAGTTTTTTTTTTTGGTGAAAAGCATCAACAACAACAACGCATACCCAGCATGTCCCAACAACAGCAAAAGCTATCGCTAGGGTCTGAGGAAGTTGAAAGGCAGGTGAACAATACCTCCAGTCCAAAGGATGGAGAGTTGGTTCCATTGCTTATACACATAATGAATGAACAAATAATGAAAGACAACGACAAACACAAAAAAATACAAAGTCAACCTAACGTTGAGAGAGTATCTAAGTCCCTTTATATACTCTAAGCTGCCCTATATCATACCTAAATCTCGCTAACCTTAATCATCCGTCTCCATGAGCTCCTATCCTGGACCATGTCCTCCGAGAGGTGCAAATCTAGTAAGTCATGTCTAATCCGTTCATCCCAAGTCAGTTTGGGCCTACCTATACTTTTTTCCCTCTACAACGAGGCTTTCAACTGCTCTGACGGATGCCGTTGTCTGTCTCTGCTTGACATGCCCAAACTATCCCAGTCTCATCTCTCTTATTTTATCCGCTATACTAGTCATCCCTTGTCTTTTCCTAAATACCTCATTTCTGAGGTGGTATAGTCTTGTATACCCACACATCCACCTCAGCATCCTCATCTCTGCTACTTCCATCTTCTGCGACTGTGTCCTCTTCATGACCCAACAGTTTGTCCCATATAATATTGCCGGCCGCACTGTCATCCCATAAAATTTTATCTTTAATTTAGTTGAAAAATTCCTGTCGCACAACACCCCTGAGGCCGTTCTCCACCTACATTGGTCTGCTTGAACTCGGTGCACTAATCACTATCTATGTCCCCATTCTGCTGTACAAATGATCCTAGATACTTGAACTTACTTACCTGTGGTACCACTTAACCTCAATAGTGAGCTGGATATTCTCACCGTCGGATGTGCCGCTGAAGTCGAATGCAGATATTCGGTCTTAGAACGACTAATCCTTAGGCCTTCTCCCTCTAAAGCCCCTCTCCACTCCTATAGTCTCATACTCAGGATATGTCTACTCTCCGCGACTAATACAATATCGTCAGCAAAAAACATACACCACAGAACTGCCTCTTGGATAGTCTTTGACAACTCATCGAGGCGAACTTCGTAAACAAATGGACTCAAAAAAGACCTTTGATGGAGGCCTACCTCCACCGGAAAGAAGTCTGTATTCCCTACAGGTGATGTACGGTTGTTTCCGTCATAGCATACATATCCCTAATTATGTCTACATACTTCATAGGAACTCCTCTTGTATCCAGACTATCCCAAATCAGTCTACGTGGCACACTATCATACGCTTTTTCAAGATCGATGAAGACCATATGTTGACCGTGCTTCTTCGCCCTATACTTCTTCATCATTCTTCTTAGGATGTGTATTGATTCCATAGTTGACCGTCCTGGCATGAAAACAAAGTGGTTCACCGTAACCTGCGTTTCTCCCCTAATTCTAGTGTTGATTACTCTCTCCCATAACTTCATAGTATGACTTAGCAACTTTATCCCCATATAATTCCCACAACACTGTGCGTCTCCTCTTTTGTTCTTATATAGCGAGACCACGACACTCTTTCTCCACTCATCTAGCAATTAACTTCCAAAGTTAGTTTATAATCGTTCAAGATTGAAGGGGGTGTCTCTAGCTGCAAAGCTTGCATCATTTTATCAGAAGACATCATAAATTTTCTACTATCTGCATCAACCAAACGTTTGGTCAATTTGACCGAACACAAGATTCAAAATTTTTAAGCGTTGCAACTCAGAACTCAAAACAAACTCAGGACCGAACATTCCGTAAATGACTTTATCGAAAGCTCGGTGTTGCATTGGTGAAACTTCAGAATTGGACCAAACTCAAAGACCCTACTCAGAGCTCATCACCGAGTGTTATGGCGCCCTAAAATTTAAAAAACTCTGATTATCATCTCAACCATACTGTCCAAATTTTTATTTATTTTTTAAAAATTTGAAATAGTTTCTAAAACAATTTTATATGTTTTTTTCTCAAAAGTGCAGACCTTAGAGCCGAGCCTCTGCTTACTCTAATGAACTGTCGTCTTTTCTTTCTTTTTTCTTTTCTGATTTCGAATCATTGTAATGCATTCGTCCTGGATCTGTCCCAAGGAAACTGGATATTAAGTATTACCGATGGATACTGAATATTGGTGGTTTCAGTTTGGTTCAAATATGAAGAGGCTAAAAATGAGACAAAATATAGTATCAGAGCGACTAGCGTTGCCATGATGAAAGGGACCAAAACGAGACGTTAAGGGATCTAGTTCACTTAGTAGGGTCCAATGAGGATGAAATGTAAATACTCAAAAAATCTCACATCAAAAAGAAAGAGATGATCACATTATATATAAGTATGACACATTTGTTAAATATCAACAATGATTCATCTTTTTTGAATCAGGAAGAACGAGAAGCTCTATTCAATTGACATTCAGTAGTGTATGTCTATAGTGATGTCACCAGACACAAACATACACCAAATTGTAGGGATAGGATCCCCTCACCCATTTCACCTCACCCCACGCGTCACCGCACAACACGTGGCAGCAAAAGAGGTGGTGAGGCTAGACGAGGATCACCCACATCTAGTCTTACCACCCCACCCTGCTACCACGTGTCGCGTGGTCATGAGTGGGGTGAGGGGATTGAGGGGAGGAGATCCCATTCCCAAATTGTATGTCTATAGTGATGTCACCAGACAAAACATGCACCACATCTAAAATCGACTGAACAAATCCAGATCGTTATATGATGTCTATTATAAGAGATCATGTGTCATCAACATGTACCTCTACAAGCTTAAAAGACTATGTAATTTTAATTAAAAAGCATGCAAGCATCTTTTAGTATGTTTATTATTTTTAATAAAAGTATATAATTTTAAGACATAGCAAAGAAGTGTGGAGGATGTATATGGAGATGATCCATCTCAGTCATGCACGTATATGCCAAGTAAATCTGAACTTCATATTACTTTAATATTTTCACTTTGCAATAAGTGTCCCTTTGTATGTTGCTGTACGCCAAACGAAACCGAACATCGCCGTCTAGACGTCCAGATACATACACATGGTTACGAATGGGAAAAACACATCCGTACATGTTTTTTTCCTTCATGTAAATGTGTACTTGCGTGTATTAAATAAAATCATGAAAAATAATGGGTTTAGCAGTACAGTCATAAGGTACAATAAGTGCATAATTTTTAATATATGGAGGAATAAACAGCCTGTGGCACAACCGGCCCCTCTCCGAATCATACGCAAACGTAGAAGAGTAGTGCGCGGGAACGTTTTTTTCTTATTTATAAACAAACGATGTTATTCGGACAATTAATTCCGAAGTTATGTTATATAGTGAATAAATATAAACAACTAGTTTGGTAGTTAACTCAATGTTTGGGGTTCAGATATAGGAAGGTTAAAGATGAAGTAAAATATGATGCATCTAATCACGCGTCACCACATGTGAAAACTTTTTTTTTTTAGAAAAAGAGCAGCTGCTCTTCTTTAAAAAATCTGGTTTTTTACATGTGGCGACGGATAAATGAATTCCTCATATTTGTCTTACATTTAGCCTATTCAGGTATGACCCCAATGTTTGGTCTCCGTTTCAAGTTAGTATCCATATAAAAGGGGCGGCTGAATATTATTTATCCTAATGTTGTAATTCGAGTAAAACTGCGCTAACGCCTGAATATTAGTAGTTTCTACGCAAGGACGATCCAATCGAATCCCCGCGCAGACATCTGTGATCAGCCAATCCGCAGGCATGGAGATAACGTACGCGTCTCCAAGTTCCAACGACCTCGCCGGAGCAGCCGCCGTCTCCGGCGTCTCTGCCAGCTCTTTTTCCCCTACTTATTCTTCAGCATCCATGCCTGCCACTCGGTCAGTTAAAATTATACCGTTGCTGCATCCTTCGACGACTTCGTCCTTGTCTTCTTCTTTATCTTCTTCTACATCATCGACGACAAATTCGGTCGTTTTGAGATGGCGAAGGAAGGTGAAACGAATGACATCGACGGAGTGGATCGAGACGTTCGTACCTTGCTACCGTTGGATTCGAACCTATAAATGGCGCGAATACTTGCAAGTCGATCTTATGGCTGGCCTTACTGTCGGTATCATGCTCGTTCCTCAGGTAGATTTTCTAACTATTTCTGCATTAAGCATTTTTAGAATCCATAACAAATTTCAACGGTAATTCGTCAGTTTTCAGTACTCAGTGAACTGCTGCGGATATATGTGCTTATGCAATTAAACGTTTTATCTTTGATTAAAATTGTTTTTGAATAATTTTGGTGACGAATTTGTGTAACATGAACAGTCAATGTCTTATGCGAAGCTAGCTGGACTTCAACCTATATACGGACTTTGTGAGTATACTATTTGCTTATTAATCTGTTGGTTCCTTTTTTTTTTTTTAAAAAATTCTTTTAATTTTTAAAATACAATCCAGAAATTAATTTTGGTTAGATACAGTGACCTGAAATTTACTGTTTGAAACTGCTCCTATGGTTCTGGCTGGATTGCTGATTTCTTTCAAGTTCTAACATTCTCTTTAGTCATAGCATTCTTGATAAGAGGCTGTTATTTCCCCTTATTTTTATATATATTTTTATGTTTTGTGTTTGTTTATGTACCCGTGAGTCAGATTCTGGTTTAGTGCCCATCTTTGTTTATGCCATATTTGGATCGTCTCGCCAGCTTGCCATTGGTCCTGTTGCATTGGTTTCGCTTCTCGTCTCAAACATCTTGAGCCGCATAGTTGACCCCTCGGATGAGTTGTATACGGAACTTGCGATATTGCTAGCACTCATGGTTGGCATATTGGAGTGCATAATGGGACTCCTAAGGTATATAGTACTTCAAAAGTTTCTTTGTTTATTTTTACTCATGTCGCTCAGTTACAGCATCTTGTGTCTCCAGAAGTACAGTAGTCTTTCCACTTTCTTGCATCTTACTCTGGGCATAATATTTTGTGTATCAGTTATGCACTGGTTAGCACCACTCTCATTAACTGGTATGGCATCGGTTATGACAGCGATGGTTGTGTGGCACTAGATCAAAAAAATATATAACTTGAGCACTCCATATTATCACGTCTGCTCTCTGTTTATATAATCGTAGGTGCTGATTTCAGTAACTGTAACAAAAGCAATATTTACTTATGTTAGTGCTCCAGGAACCAGATTCATTCTATCTCTTAAGGCAGGAGCCTTGTTATTCTGGAGAGCGGTATAAATAATTTAGTTATTGGGTTGGTGACTTGGTGTCCATAGGCCTATTCGTATAAGTTGGACTTGAATACGGCAGTAAATCAAGCTTGACATTTCTGGGCAAGATTCATTTTACTTCTGAAAGGAGATGATGCATTTATGTTTGCGTTATGGTTTTCTGGTTGTGTTGTTACACTATCTTATACCTGGTTCATTTTTCCCCCTAGGCTTGGATGGCTTATTCGTTTTATTAGTCACTCTGTGATTTCTGGTTTTACAACTGCTTCAGCTGTTGTCATTGGCTTGTCACAAGCAAAATACTTTCTGGGCTATGATATAGAGCGGAGTAGCAAAATCATACCATTAGTGCAGAGTATAATTGCTGGAGCAGATAAGGTATGTCTTTCTGGAAAGGAAGTCTTTATTGCTTTCATTGGCTATCATGTTTTTATTTGAATATTGACTAAGAGTTAATTGCACCTGGTATCCATTCTTTTCCACAAAGTTTTAAGTAGCATCCAATGTTTCATGAAAAACACTTGCCATCCAGACTTATAGGGTTAATAGACACCTGGCATCCGGCAACCGGGAAATCACCTACTATAGGCAGTTTTTAGCAATTTTCCTTTTATTTTTCACTTTTCTCCCACTTGGCGCCCAAAATTTTCAAACTATGGTTAATTCCACTTTCTTTCAACCATCTTTCTCTTTCTCCTGTGACGCTTTCTGCTATGAACGAAGCATCAACTTTTTATGCTGAGCAAACCAGCAGCATAAAAAACAACTCAACTTATCCATGCGTCTGTTGTTGGTCAAGACTATTTTTCTTTCTTCCCTAGTGTCTTAGACTCTAAATTAAAAAATATTAAAGAAACTAAATACGATTGAACTTAGAATCTGGTTAGCCCTGGTTGTATGCTCTTCTCAAGGAGATCTAACAAAGTTAACAAATATGAATACAAGTAACCTTTTAAAGAGAGATCAGAAACTGTAGCTAATTTAGCTGTGAAAGTCTTATGTAGAATAACAACCTTTTAAATCTAAGGAGATTACTCTTTTAAACCAGCATAACAGTATAGGTCGCCCGAAGAGAGAGCAGGAGACTAAGATGACTAAATAGCTCATCAATTATGCTGAGACCAGTCAGATAAACACTGTGGCCAGGTATATCCTCTAGAATTTCAGATGTTCTATAATCCATAAGGACAAGATGGACAATGGAGAGGATGATAGCTATTATGTATCTGCCTTCAAGCACAAGTTGCAGAGCTGCTGGAATCGTCGACAGCCAGTAGGGAAAAATTGGTAACAAAGCGCTGATAAATGCAAGAACAGTTGATATGTACAAGAAGTGAACAGAATACAATCTAAACAACAACCAGGTCAGGCATCCTTGAAAGAAGGCAATCTCAGCAGTAGCCAACAGTACCCCTGAAATCGCCTTGTCAAGGACATCCACGCAGCGTGTCCTTGCAGACTGTGCAATGGAAATCATACACATTACTTGCTCTGTCACATCACCGGTCTCGGTCGTGATAAGGTAATATAGAACCCAAAAGAACACCATGGACTGCGGTACGAAGTACAGAAGGCCTGCAGCTCCAGAGACAATGGAGTTACCAACCAACAACATGAATTTAAGAATTTGACAATGAAAATAATCAGAGATAAAAGTAGAAGAAGATAAGTAGGAAGAGTGAAGGAAGAAGAAGGAGAAGATAAGTAGGAAGAGTGATGGATGTGGGATCAGGAGACTTGGGTTTGGTAATGTGGGGAAGAAATGAGAGAATTTGGGTTTCTGCTGAAATTGTTGGAGGAAGAAGATGGTAGGAGAAAGGAAGGTGGATTGGTAGGGGAGGGAGGTGGATGGCGGGAGTGGGGGGTGGGGTGGGGGTTTTCTTTTTTATTTTTGAATTATTTTTTCTTAAACTTTTATTTTTTTTGAATTTATTATTTTATTGATCCTAAACCTTGGTTAAAATCAGGTTAAAAGTAGGGTTAGGTCTGGTCAAAGGTCGATTTCAGCGGTCAACGGTCGACCAGCAGGTCATCTGGATACCAGGTGTCTATTAACCCTATAAGTCTGGATGGCAAGTGTGTTTCATGAAAATTGGATGCTACTTAAAACTTTGTGGAAAAGAATAGATACCAGGTGCAATTAACTCTATTGACTAATATTGCAATCTTATAGATTTTATCCTTGAGACCAATAAACTGGCAACAGCAATAAAATCTCAGCTTATTGTGCAGTGGAGTTAGCTTTGCTTGGTTCAAACTCGGTTTAGTAATGTGTTTTATGTACTTATGTGTATTTATTAAAGCTGTCTGCTGTGTTTTTCTTGTTCAAAACATTTGCCTGACATGATTCATCATATGAAAGATGGTAGAATTGCTGGCATTTGGAAAGGGGGGAATTTTCAACACTCCCAGCTAGCAATACTTCAGTATGGCAGTTGGTTTCATGGCCAAGGCCTGATACCTGTAGCGTGTGAGGAGTTGAAAGTTACTGTTTGTGGGAAGACATGAGATAGTTTCTTTTGTCTTTTCTGTTGTATTTCCTTTTAAATAATCGTTGATCAAAGTGAAGTACATAAGCAGCATAAAGAAACAAATTTTACTTGCCTAACAAAGCCATCTTGTGCAAAATAACTTTACCTGCTAGAGGTGTTAAATGATTTCCAACGGTTGACTTCTTGTGGTAGAATAGAATTTATGTTGTAGCCGGAAATTCAATATTCCTTCCTCTTGGTTTTCTGATTCTAGTTGCTGAATTTGTTCTATTAGCCATCTGATACTTTCTGATGTGCAGTTCATGTGGCCTCCTTTTGTAATGGGCTCTGTTGTGCTTGTTATTCTTCTAGTAATGAAGGAAGCGGTGAGGACACATTTTACTATCATAAATTCTATTTCTCTTTGCTCACATCCCCCTACTCCCAGAACTGGGGAAAAAGAGAGAAAATGAATAAAATCCTCGGGATGTTCCAAATGTTTGTTTGCCCTGATACAGGGGAAAAAGAAACATTTCAGGTTCTTGCGAGCTGCTGGTCCACTGACTGCAGTAGTTCTGGGTACAACCTTTGTGAAATTTTATTGTCCATCTTCAATATCGTTGGTGAGTGTGATATTTGTCAATCTCATTAATGGATATTGAGCTGATTTTTCTCTTATAGCATTATTAATATGTCATTTATATCTTATATCTAAGAATTGGGGACTGCATCTTCAAATTCTATTGCCTCCTAGGATTTTGTTTCAATTATCTGCTGATGATGTGAGGATGGCATATGTGAGTTTTTTATACAATTGTGGAAATTCTGTATTCATTTGCAAATGTCTCCAGTATGTGCATTTTTCAATCTTAATTGATATCTGTAAAATCTTTAATATTTTAACCTGCATGATTGTCTTATGGTAGTAATACTAAAGCTGTTATGAGAAAGTAGTAGCTTAAGATCTCTTCATGCAAAGAGAAGTAGCTCTTCTCGGTGCCTTTATTGCTCTAAAGACCTTGGAAAAGGAAAAAAAACGAAAAATAGAACGGGAAAAGAGCAGACTTAGAGATTCTTCTGAGCAATTTCCACAGCATAGGACAACATAAGATGCAAAAATTGATTTACAAGGTTGAAACAGGGTAGTGATGGATGGAACCCTCCTCGTTGTATCTTAGTGCTAATATTGTTACTGTTTTTGTCATTAATCATGACCTTATTACTGCTACTATCCATTTAGTTACCCTTCAGAGGTCAAAGAAGGATTAGATGAAGTTGAGAATCCTGTATGGTAAAAAACTATATATCATATTTGGTCAGACTGAAGTTCTTGGTAATAATAAAAGTACTTGAAAATCTTTTGAGAGTATCTTTGCTTTAATGCACATCACCCCTAGATGCAATTCAGTTGGTTTAGCTTTGTAAAGCTATACTTCAGATTTTGGACTTTGGTATAACAAAATTCCATTTGATTTATTTTTTCTTCTAGGTGGGACCTATACCACAAGGGCTGCCAAAATTCTCTGTTCCCAAGGAATTCAGCCATGTAAAGTCGTTGATACCCACTGCTATCCTTATCACTGGTGTAGCTATATTGGTAACAGAACACATTACCTCTCAAGAGATTGATATCTTTTTACATTTTGATTGTTCGCAATGTGCAATAACATTACCTTATTTACTTACAGGAATCTGTGGGTATAGCCAAAGCTCTGGCAGCAAAGAATGGGTATGAATTGGACTCAAACCAAGAGGTATGCTTTATAAGAAATCTAGAGGTTTATCTTTTGCAATTGTAAGATATATTTAATTTCTACATTTCATGGGACTCCTTTAACTAGAATATTCACGTTCCCTGATTTTCAATTTTTTGTTGTTTTAGATTGAGCACTTTAAAGTTTGACTGCAGAGAATTTCAAAATAGACTACTTAGCTTGTCCATTTTTTGTACTTCAACAGTTGTTTGGTCTTGGAGTAGCCAATATTGCTGGTTCATTCTTCTCGTCTTACCCAACAACAGGTTAGATTGCTGTGGTTATTAGTATTGATAGACTCTGTATTTCCTTGGTCTGTCCATTAGTTGATCCATAACTCCTTCAAAACTTTAGGAATGATAATCTTAATATCTTGATGCATTCTGGCATTGATCTTGATTTCTGGTGTAGGATCATTTTCTAGATCGGCTGTGAATCATGAAAGCGGTGCAAAAACCGGCCTATCTGGCATCCTGATGGGTTTAATAATGGGCTGTGCTCTTTTATTCTTGACTCCGTTGTTTGAATACATACCCCAGGTCTTGCCTTCATGCTTGTACTTATTTTTATTTTTGTTAATAATTGACATCTCTGTGCAAAAGATAATTCAGTACGATTCTTCACCCAGATACGATTATTTTGTACGTGTCAAGTGTTCTTCGGCGGAATTTATATTTTAGCTATGGCCTTGAAATGTGAAGTTTGCCTTGATAATTTGGTTCTGCAAATCAATGTTTGACCTTATTGTTTCAATTGTTCCTTTATATATTTGCAGTGTGCGCTAGCTGCTATTGTCATTTCTGCTGTGATTGGGCTGGTAAGCCAGAAAAGTTTTGAATTTTGCTTCTGCATTTTGTACTTCATTATGGTTTGTATCTTTAAATGTTCACAAAAAAGTTTGTAGGATGCCCACCATTCTTTCCTTCTGCTTACTTGAGTTATTTCTCGAACAGTTAGAAGCTGTTAGAAGATCCATTAGTAAAACTGGAAAAAATATTTGCTAGTATATATAATTCTTTCATTTTTTATCTCTAACTGGTGTTCCAGTTGGATACACTCCAAGGGTAAGAGACATCACTAATATCATATTGCTACTGGAAAAGGCTCTGACCTACTTAGGTTCTCTTTAAGGCTTGTGTCTCCACTGGATTTTGAGACTGAGCAAAAACATACAATCAATGTAAAGCCAGCTGAGATTTTTACCTGCATGTCTTCTCTAATTATAAGTATCATGCAGAAGATATTTGAATATGGTCTCTTGATTAAATGACTGTCTGGATGCATGTAAGGCGTGAATCCAAAATTGGAAAAGACTGGCTTTAGTTACTGTTTTGGAATCTTTATCTGTGGGCCAAGAGGAGAATTGGAAGAGGAGAATTGGTGGATCTGTTATAGTGATAGTTGTCGAGGATATACTATTTATTGCTCGTGGCATGATGGCAGCCAAAGTTTCAACCTTTTTACTGCAGATAGAAGTTTGAATGACAGCCTTTGGTAGGTAGTCGAACTTCTATTATTTGAATAAATAAATCTTTACTTTTGGTTTAATGCCATCAATATCTGTAACATGTGGTCCTTTGTTAAACCGCTTTAGTAGAGTATTCCTCAAAGGTCAACCAATCATAGAAACGCCTTAAGGAAAATAGTAGAAGCAGAACCTCCTACATTTGGGATTCTGTTGCTATTCAATTTTTCTTTGAAAAGGACCTAATGTTCATAATATTCCACCTAAAATTGAGGTTTGAGTCTTCTAGAACCTTGCCAATCTAAAGTGTAGAGATTTTCTTAGACTAGTAGGATGAGATGGGGAGATCAAGATAAGCTAGATCTTTATTTAGCACCTCAGTTTTATCATGCGTGTGTTTACTGTCATTTTTCTAAGAAGTGCTGCTTCCTTTTATTCTGTGTATAAATAATTACAGCATTTTGTCTTCCGTTCTTCTCTTCTAGTTTATTGTTAAATATAAAGTACTCTCTATTAATTCATCGTTTCAGGTGGACTATGATGAGGCGTTATTCTTATGGCGTGTAGACAAGAAAGATTTTCTCCTCTGGTTGATAACTTGCATGACCACCTTATTCTTCGGAATTGAAATTGGTGTCCTTGTTGGGGTAATTTAGTTATGGAAATTGGTGCTCGTTTTCTTTACGTTTTCATTTGTTTTCTTCAGATAACAATTCAATTTTCAGATAATCTGTTCAAGATTAAAATATGATTAATTCCCAAAACGGGTACATGTAGTGATTTGAGCCTTTTCTGTAGGTTGGCGTTTCACTGGCTTTTGTCATTCATGAATCAGCAAACCCACATGTTGGTGAGTCTCTTTCCTTTTTGAGTTCAACAACATCCCCCCTGCATCCTCCCCGGAACAAAACAAAGGCAGGATACCTTTTCATTTTTTGTTTGGCTCGACTTCGCAGCTGTTTTGGGACGTCTTCCTGGAACAACTATCTACAGAAATATTCAACAATATCCAGAAGCATATACTTACAATGGAATTGTTATTGTCCGAATTGACGCTCCTATTTATTTTGCCAACATAAGTTATATCAAAGACAGGTGATGGCAAAATTATGTGTGGTGGAAAATACGTCGATTTGCATATGAGGGGATAACAAGTGTTAATACTTCACTTTGCTTCTCAGGCTTCGCGAATATGAGTTTGAGGCTGATGGTTCCACTAAACGCGGACCTGAAGTTGGCCGTGTTCACTTTGTGATTCTAGAGATGGCACGTAAGTTCTGTTTTAAGATCACATCATCATTTCTTCTCAAACTATTGGACTGCATACGTTGTCAAGATCCCTCCTATTTCAGTACGCGCTTTACTCTGTTTAAGGGGTAGTTTGTATCTCTTTCAGCCGTTACATACATAGACTCCAGTGCAGTTGAAGCTTTGAAGGACTTGCACCATGAATACAAGTCCCGTGACATTCAGGTAACCAATGCAAGCCTTTTCAACATGAATTACCATCCTGAAATCAAGAAAAAGGATGTAAGGTATTAAATTAGCTGCGTTTATTATATTGTGAAGTAGCAGTTCATCGACACAGTTTCACGCAATTTTCATTATGAGTCATCGGAAACAACTACATAGATATGGTTGTATACATCCGACCCCTCTATACCCCGTCATAGATGGGATCCTCTAACGCAATGATGTAATGTTGTTGTAATTCTTTAACACTCCATTATTTATTATGGCACAGATTGCAATATCAAATCCCAACAGGGAGGTCCTGCTAACCCTTACAAGATCTGGTGCTGTTGATCTGATTGGCAAAGAATGGTATTTTGTGAGGGTGCACGACGCAGTCCAAGTTTGCCTGCAACATGTGCAGAGTTTAAATGAAAGTCCTAGGACCTCAGGATTCTCTCCAGACCACAAGTCCGGGTTCCTTAAGAATTTACTGAAACATAGACTTAACGAATTATCGAAAGCTGATCTGGAGTCTGGTCATGGAGAAAGCGTCAATAACGAAAATTCAGCCTCTCAACTGGAGCCACTTTTGTCGAGACAATCATGATCACACTTGTCTCCTCTAGCAATTTTTATCGTTGAAAGAGGGGAGAAGGGGCAGGGACATGTGTATCTGTATATGTATGTATCATTTGTATATCCATTCTTTTTCTCAGCAAGTCTGACTTTGTTGATTTTGCTGCTAGTGTATCTAATCAATAATAGAAATTGCACTCTATCTACATTAGTGTAAAATTAAGGATGAATGTTGAAATGAGTTGGTTATGGTTCGGGTAACTATATCAGCATATATGCTTGTAACCATGGGCTATTTACCCTCCAGAAAACACAAAATGCATGGGGAAGAACCGCTGCTTCTCGTGAAAACTCAATTCAACAATCATGACCTTTTATTTATTGGGTTTTTTTTTTTATCATTATACTTTCTGCTGTTTTATGAATAAGTGTGCTTTCAAGATCTTTGGATAAGATGATGTCAATGAGTTGATCAAATTATAACATCTAATATTCTTATATAAGGTGAGCATATACGTGTAAGTAATTCTCTAGACGAGAGGAAGCTCGTGACATATCAAAACAACAACATTACCTCATTGTTTTATAGGTTCCTGTCTATAGTGGGTTATGAGAGGGTCAGATGTACGCAACTATACCCATTGTTAGAAACACACAGAGCTTGTTTTGCGATGACTTATAATGTCAAGTTATGTCGATCTACTGTTACTTCACAATGTAAAAAACGCAACCAATTTAGTGAGTTATTTTGTTTTATTCCATCATATTTCAAAATCAGACTCCATTAAAAATGGAAACATCGTGACCTATCAAGAATCGTAAACATCGTGACCTATCAAGAGTCGTATCTATGTCTCTGACTACTGCAAGTTCATGAGATCGTGAAAGTTAACCGCGTCAATCCCCTGTTGGGAAAAACATGTTTAAATATGCTCCAAACTTATATAGAAGCATGTATAATGTTGGTTGGGAGTTGATGATTGATTTAAACACTTTAAGCTTCGTGAATATCGCTTGGATCAATCTAAGAAAGAGTTGGATCGAATCAAGTGAAAGTAGAATAAAGCTAAGTGTTCAGAAGGACATAGATCGATCTACGTAAAGCACATCGATCGATCGATGTGATGCGATGCAAATACGGAAATCATTCTGTCCAACTTCGATCGATCACTTCGATCGATCGATGTGATCGATCGATGTAAGGCAGAATGATCTTGAGGCTTTCTGTCTGGCTTCGATCGATCACATCGATCGATGTGCCAACGGACAGAACTCTTCATGCTGAGTTGCATCTTTTGGTCCAAGAATCATCTCCCTTCAAAAGTGAACGTTAATCAACTACTTCTGGGAGTTTGAAAACTGCTGAAAAACCATCTTTTAACTATTGTTTTAGAACCCAAAAGCCTATATATACAAGGCTAGATTACTTTACAACATATAGAAAAACTCTTGAAATCTTCAAGTGCAGAAATATTCCAGCAGTTCTTCTTCTCCTTTTCTTCTACTTTCAAACACTTCTATATTGCAAGTTCATCTTCCTCTCGTAAAGCGAACGAAAGGAAGAAGCCGTTACATTCTGGGAGGCTTGTTCCGTGTTGTTCACCTCGCTCGTGGTGGAGGCATTTTAGCTTTAAGGACAACAACATTTGTTGTGTCTCGGCTTTTCTACATTCATGCGATTTCTGTTTGTTTCTTGTTTGGTTACCATATCTTCCACATCTTTCTAACATCCCCCATGACCTATATACAAAGAGGTCTTCCAACACGTGAAAAGAACTTTGATAAGCATAAAGGGTGTTTTTGGTGCACTAGGTCCTTGCGTTTGCGCAGGAGAGGAGGCCAGGTCGTTTCGCGATCTGATGTATACAGCCTTACATTGCAATTTTTTGTATAAAAGACTGTTTCCGCTACTCGAACCCGTGACCTCAAGGTTACAAAGCATTAACCTTACGAGTTGGTCCAAGCCCCACCTTCAAGAACTTTGATATGCATGTTTGTTTAACTATTGGAGGGCCATGAGGAGACCTAGACCCATTAACTACAAGTATTGTGCTATGTTGCTTATAACCTTCAGGCTTTGGATTTTGTGATTGCGGACGATATCAACCTAGGTTGGAGAGCACGAATCAAATGGCATTTGGGGAGGGATGGGATCTACTCACCCCCTTTGTGACCACGCGACACGTGGCAGCAAGGAAGGGTGGTGAGGCTAGATGAGGGTCACCTGCATCTAGCTTCACCACCCCTCCTTGGTGCTACGTGTCGCGCGGCCACGCATCACCGTACCCTCTTACGGTGAGGGGATCCTATCCCATTTGGGGAGGCGAAATTGCAGTTAAATGGATTGCAAGTTGAGCCAGAGCTCTTGGTCTTTGAGTTTAGATCTTGGCATATGCAATGCTCACAGTGTAACTTTTTTGTCCTCCTCATTTTGTAGTGTAAGACTTTGTCTTCTTTGCTTTATAGTGGTTTGTTAATGCAAATGACATGTAATATATCCTATATTTCCACCCTATGTTGGCATGTATTACATCAAGCATTAAAAATAAACTATTATTTCGTGCTTCCGTGTTCCGCTGGCTTTTATGAGGTATAAACCTTACAACAACAACCATCATACCTAATATATCCTAATGACAGCAAAAGCTATCGCTGAGGTCTGAGAAGGGTGATAGACATGCAGACAATACTTCCATCCCAAAGAATAGAGAGTTTACTTTCAGTGAGACCCTCAACTCTATATATACTTGCATAGATGACACAATAATAGAAATATGTTGATAGTATAACACTGAAGAAATTTAGATCTTTTACTAGGTATAAACCCTACAGATGCTTCCAAGTTCCAAGTCACAGTATACTGATGCATGATTGTGAGTTTTATGCTCTTCAAGGCTGGTATATTTTTTTTGCCTTTTTTTATTATTAAATTTTGGTGTATGTCTCGTTCATTATTTTATGCATTCTCTTTATTCAAGTGTTTTGAAAATATAGACACAATAATGATTGAATAATAAAAAAAAAATAAAAGGAAGCTTGGAAAAGATAAATAAAAATGCAAAAAAGATGGAGTTTCCATTTACCAATTGCTGAAATGAAGAGATACCCGTTTGCCATTTATTATGTAAGTTTCATTAAAATCGTTACAATCTTTCTCTTGCTTGGTTGGGTAAGCCTAAGGGTGTTAACGAACCGAGCTGAACCGAAAACTAAGTTTTTGAATTCATATTCGTTTGGCTAAATGAACTGTTCGTCTCGGTTTATTTAGCTAAACGAACTTTAAAATTGGTTCGAGTTCAGTTCAATAACCATTTAACCGTTTAAACGAATCAAATAGTTCACGAATAGTTCGGTTCGTTTTAGTTTACGAACACGAATAGCTGTTCAAATTCGACTCATTTACCAATTATTAATGAACAAATACTGTCAACATAAGGAAAGAAAATATTTCCAAATCAAAGGCAAATCAGCAGAAAATCAGCAAGGCTTAATTTGTGTGATTTGATTGTATCTTCTTTAATTTTGCACTAATTGCATAATTATCCATTTCCCTAAAATTGTTCCCCGTTGTACTATTTAAGTGGCCTTCGGCCAGTGAATCAAAGTAAGCAATAAAATTGTTTTTTATTAAAACATGGTATCAGAGCTATGGTATTCCACCTCTGTAACGGGTGAAGTACATTAGCCTCATCACTTACCCAAATAACTTACCTGCACCACCGCTGCGAGTCATGGCCGACCAAACTCCCCAGTCAAGCACCTCTCAGCCTGGGGGGCAACCAATCCAACCAATCCAACACCCACAACCGAAAATCTAAATATGTCCCAAGTCTTGGACCTTCTGCAAAAATGGGCACCCAGACAAGGCTCAGCCGAAGGATCCTCCAACCAGAAGATTTTTCTGCAAGAAAAATTAACCGACAATAACTACACAGTCTGGGCAAGGAAAATGAGCCTTGCCATCGACGGGAGGGGGAGGCTCAGACACATCACAGCCTCCCCTCCAAAGAAGGACGAACCAGCGTATGAACAGTGGAGGCAATCAGACTCCACTGTTCTCACATGGATACTCGAAAACATATCACCAGAAATTGTTAATCAATATATTGATTATCCGACTTCGTGGGACTTGTGGAAGGGTATTGAATCCACATATAGCAGTGGAAAAGACCCTCTTCAAATATATGACTTGATGGTAAAAGCAAACAGTCTAAAACAGGAGTCTCAACCGCTGGAACGTATTTACAGCCAGTTACAGGCTGTTTGGAAAGAAATTGACAGGAGGCTGCCTAATCCGATGAGATGTCCAGCGGACATGACTGTATACAACCAACTTCAACAACAAAATAGGTTGTACCAGTTTCTAAAGGCCATTAGCGATGAATATGACGATGAGAAGAGAGATATACTCAAAACAGAGCCGATGCCTGCCGTAGAGGAGGCTTACGCACAAATCAGACGAGAAGCACAGAGACGACAGATTATGCACAGTCATAGGGATGCATCATCAACAGACCTTGGGAGTGGCCTCCTATCACGCACAGGAAGGCCAAACCCTAAGAAAAACGAGGAGTTCAGAGGTAAGGGACGGTCAGACCCTGGGAAGAATGCTTCCCAAAGTTCATCATTCCGTACCGAAGAAGATAAATCTCACCTCAAATGCACTAATTGCGGTGGGAGCAGGCACACAGCTGAGGGTTGCTTCCAAATAATTGGGTACCCAGATTGGTGGCCTGATACCAGAAAGAGGGGCAAAAGAGGCGTAGCCAGCACGACTGCGGGCAACCCTGGGGCCATCAGCGCAGACGGCGGCGAAGAGATAGGCTTTGGAGGAGCAGCAAGGACGGAGACATATGCAGCGAAGGAAGAAAGTGGAACGGCGCATAAAGGAGAGAGAGGAAATCATAAAGCCCTAATCACCGAAGTGGGCAGGTGTCAAGGTAAAGGGCTTGGGTTGCAATTAAACTCAAGCCCTTCCTCTTCCTTTTATAAATCCCATTCCCAACCTAAAATGCCTTCGTCCACTTATAAAAATACTGCCTGGTTATTTGACTGCGGTGCAACAGACACAATGTCGTTTGATATTCGTGATTTTCATTCATGCACAAAAGCCTCCAAAACCAGCATCCAAACTACAAATGGCGGTTTTTCCCCTGTTGAAGGAAAAGGCAGTGTCACTATATCACCATCATTGACACTTCAAAACTGCCTTTATGTTCCCACATTGTCCCATAAATTGCTGTCTATTAGCCATATTACCAGAGAATTAAATTGTACCGTCCTAATGCATCCGACGTTTTGTCTTCTACAGGATATTCGGACGGGGAAGATAATTGAGCGTGGTTCTGAACGTGGAGGTCTTTACTTTGTCGATGAGGTGGACCAACACGGTACAGCAATGCTCACTCAGGGGACGACTGATAGACACGCCTGGCTGTGGCACCGCCGCTTGGGTCATCCATCACTAGGGTATTTAAAAATGTTGTTTCCTCAGAAATTTGCTAAACTTACCCAGTTACCCTGTGATACATGTATCCTGGCAAAAAGCCACAAACAGACATATCATCAAAATAATACTCAAACCGTAAGTCCTTTTTCTCTTGTTCATTCAGATGTCTGGGGGCCTGCCCCAACACCAAGTAAAAATGGTCTCTTGTATTTTTTATTATTTGTTGATGAATGTACCAGGATGACCTGAGTCTACTTTCTTAAGCACAAGTCTGATGTGTTTAATAAATTCCTCAATTTCTACCACTTGATTCAAACCCAGTATCAAACCAAAATACAAATTCTCCGTACCGATAATGGGACGGAATTCGTAAACAGGTCATTCCAAGAGTTTTTTCAACTTCACGGACTAGTTCATCAAACCACCTGTCCAGATACCCCTCAACAAAACGGGGTAGCTGAACGAAAAAACCGAATCCTACTCGAAATTACACGGTCCCTAATGATTGAGTCCAAAGTCCCTACACATTTCTGGCCTGAAGCTGTTGCTACTGCAAATTACCTCATCAACAGATTACCCACTAAGATCCTTAAACACAAAACTCCCCTTCATATTCTTAGCCAATACCATACGATCCCACTCCATCATACTCTTACACCGCGGGTTTTTGGCTGCAATGTATATGTTCATATACCTAAAGCCCGGCGAACAAAATTTGACCCTTGTGCCCTCCGGTGTGTGTTTGTCGGTTATGGAGTAAATCAAAAGGGATACCGGTGCTTTCACCCCCAAACCCACCGTCTCTATACTACAATGGACTGCGACTTCCTTGAAACCGAGTACTATTTTCTCACCCAACCTCTGAGTCAGGGGAGAGTTCTCAAGATGACTCACTCGGTTGGTTACACAGTCCAGTTTTGCCCGAGCCTGTCCTAACAAAGGAAGGAGATCAAGACACCAGGCCAGTTTCTGCCTCCGTTCAGGACGATGTCCAATTATCAACTCCAGCTGAGTATCCTGAGGTAAGTGAACATTCATCTCATATACCATCTGTTGAGTCAGTTGACCAGATTGTGTCTGAAACAGTACCCACAGAGCAAAGATATGTTCTACCACCAAGGAGAAACAGAGGAGTACCTCCAGTCAGGTATGAACCCGAGTACACTCCCTGACATTCCAGATACCCTGTGGTAACCGCAGATACTGCTAAGGCGCTCCAGACAGAGGTATACACAAGACAAGTTCCGGGGACGGTAGAGGAAGCTCAACAGGACCCAGAATGAAGAAAGGCAATGGAGGATGAGATGACTGCTCTTGAAAAGAATAGAACATGGGAAAAAGTTCTGGTGAGTACAGGAAAGAAACCAGTTGGCTGTAGATGGGTGTTTACCTTAAAGCATAGAGCAGATGGGACGATAGAAAGATATAAGGCAAGGTTGGTCGCAAAAGGATACACTCAGACCTATGACATCGACTATTCTGAGACCTTCTCACCAGTGGCGAAAATCGATACGATTAGAGTTCTGTTCTCTGTCACAGCTAATCTTGTCTGGCCTTTGTACCAGTTGGATGTGAAGAATGCTTTCTTACATGGTGATCTCCAAGAAGAAGTCTATATGGAGCCCCCTCCAGGTTTTGCTAGTGAGTTTCGTAGTGGTGAAGTTTGCAGGTTAAGGAAGGCGCTATACGGTTTGAAACAATCTCCGAGAGCCTGGTTTGGGAGATTCACTGTAGCCATGAAAAAGAATGGATATCGTCAAAGCAACTCAGATCACACACTTTTCTTAAAACGGGATGGAAACCGGATTACTTGTCTCGTTATTTATGTGGATGATATGATCATCACGGGAAACGATAAAAACGAGATATCAAATCTGAAACAACAGTTGTCTAAAGAGTTTGAGATGAAAGATCTGGGACTACTGAGGTATTTCTTGGGAATCGAAGTAACAAGATCAGAGGCAGGGATATTCATATCTCAGAAAATGTATGTACTTGACCTGTTAGCAGAAACTGGGTTACTCGACTGTACGCCAGCAGATACGCCCATAATGATGAATCATGGATTGAAAATATCTCAGGAAGAGGAAGCGACATATCAGGGACAATACCAACGACTGGTAGGAAAACTCATATATTTGTCTTACACTCGGCCAGACATAGCTTACCCAGTGGGAGTGGTTAGTCAGTTCATGCATAAGCCATAGAAGAGCCATATGGAAGCAGCATTAAGGATTGTTCGATATTTGAAAGGGACTCCAGGAAGAGGGCTAGAGTTCAAAAGGCACGGAAATCTGGAAATACAAGCCTACACAGATGCTGACTGGGCAGGAAATCCAAATGATAGGCGGTCAACTTCAGAGTACTTCACACTAGTTGGTGGAAATTTAGTCACATGGAAAAGCAAGAAACAAAAGGTGGTGGCTCTCTCTAGTGCAGAAGCAGAGTTCCGAGGAATTGCCCGAGGACTAGCTGAAGTGCTATGGTTGAAAAAGTTGACGACGGAATTAGGATATCCTCCAAGGACTATACCACGGTTGTTCTGCGACAACAAAGCTGCTATACAGATTTCGGAAAATCCAGTTCAACACGATCGCACGAAGCATGTTGAAGTGGATAGACATTTTATAAAAGAAAAAATTGAAGGCGGAGTTGTGTGTCTTCCGTATGTCAAGTCCGAAGCACAATTGGCCGACATACTCACCAAAGCAGTTTCTAGCGGAAGATTTCGTGAAATTTTGAGCAAGTTAAGCATCCAAGATTCGATGTCTTAACTTGAGGGGGAGTGTCATCATAAGGAAAGAAAATATTTCCAAATCAAAGGCAAATCAGCAGAAAATCAGCAAGGCTTAATTTGTGTGATTTGATTGTATCTTCTTTAATTTTGCACTAATTGCATAATTATCCCTTTCCCTAAAATTGTTCCCCGTTGTACTATTTAAGTGGCCTTCGGCCAGTGAATCAAAGTAAGCAATAAAATTGTTTCTTATTAAAACAAATACAAACCGAATCGAAGTGAACTCGAATAGTTCACGGACTGTTTGGTTGATTAAACGGTTCTAGGTTTTCATGGAGAGGGTCCCTCCAAAAGAGATCAAAGAGAAAAATATGCCTACACAATTCCATCCCATCTTATTTATCCATTTGTTTTTTTCTCGGCTTTATTTTTTCCGAGTAATTTGAAAACTACGAACGATCTTTGGAACAACTGGTAAGATTGTTGCTTTGTGACCTTAAGGTCACGGATTCAAGCCGTAGAAACAGTCTCTTGTATATAGTGTAGGGCAAGACTGCGTATATCAGATCGTGAATCGATCCGGCTTTTCTCCAAACATTTTACAAACGTAGGAGCCTAGTGCACCGAGAATGTCTTTATTTGCCGTTAGAAACTGTCGTGTAAGTTTCAAATTGATAACCTACGTAAATGAATAAAAATAGAATAAAATGTGACAAATAATTCATCATAGTGTATAAACCATCTCCATATCCATATATCTCTTTCCAATCATTCTCGTCCAGAAGAAACACAAGGCAAACCTGAAATAGGGGAAAGAAAAAATGAGGACGGGACGTATGCTACCTAATAATGGGAGAAAATTCACTGTTGGGATTAGAGGAGGTAAAAAATAAGGTAAAATATGAGAACTTCAATCACAGATTGCCACGTGTACAAAAGTGGAAGAAGTTTAAAATTTTTTTGTTTTAAAAAAATAGTTACTTGTACACGTGGCAGCGCGTGATGGGAAGCCTCATATTTTGCCTCAATTTTTATCTCTTATGATCTCAACTCGAAAATTCATTGGCTAGAAGTAGCAAATATTGGGAATCCAATGCGGGAAGACAAAATGACAGTTATTTGTTTTGGTTTGGATTATATTTGATTACTTATTAAACTTAAGGTGGGCGGACATTCGACCAATTGATAATGTTGCTACTTCATGATCTTGAGATCACAAGTTCGAGCCGCAGAAACAACCTTTTACACAAAGTGCAAGGTAAGGCTGCGTACATCAGATTGCGAAGCGATCTGGCCCTTCCTCGGAACCAGGTTCGAGCCGTAGAAACAACCTTTTACAGAAAGTGCAAGGTAAGGCTGCGTAAATTAGATTGCATAGCGATCCGGCCTTCCCCGGACCCCGAGTAAGGTTGCGTACATCAGATCGCGAAGTGATCCAGCCCCTCTCCGGACCCTGGGTAAACGCGGGAGCCTAGTGCACCAGGAACGCTTAGTTACTTATTAAACTTAAGGCAATAAATTATTCATGGAGACATAATAAAGTATTCAAAATTGTGTTCATTTTAATATCTATGCTACGATCTTTAATATAAATTTTTTATTTTTTTTATAAATATAGTCATTATTTTGTATTAATGTTATAAGATAGACAAATTAATTAAACATTCACCAAATCAAACATAGTCAATGTAACTAAACACATCCGGGACGTCGTGGTACACTTAATTCTTATAGGATATGATGTGTTGTGTTTATATTGCATAACTATTCTATCATATCTTTTATTTTATTATCCTTTCCAAATATCAAATTAAGTCATATGTCACTAAACTAGTATACATAATATAAAATAGTTAGGTGGAATAATAATAATAATAGCAATAATAATAATAACAACAACAACAACAACGTGGTATCTTCTTTTTCAGGTTGAAGGTGTTATCCAATATATGTTGCCTATACTTCGGTAACGTATTTTTGTATTGACTAACCTTGAAGTTGGCAATTCTCGCCATATTTTTCCGCTAACACAAAATTCATGACAATTTAATTATTTATAACAGTTACAGGCAAAATATTCTATACCAAAGTCTTCTAGCGAACATAAATAGATCATGAACCTCTGTTCGACGAGATTTGTATGTAGTCGACCTAAATTATGACTTGACTGAGAATTTAAAAACCACTGGCACAAATTTTAGAACGATCATGAAACAAATATGATTAGTTATTTTTTGACTAATGAAATGTATAAAATATGTGTGGAGCTTTTGGTTAATAACCCTTTTTTTATATGTAACTAGATCTTATATGGTATCGTCTTATTGTGTCATCCGTTGATCCATGATCAACATAAAATTTCTCCCTCTAAAAATCTGTGATTGGTTGGAGGCATGGGCCGATAGATTGGAAAAATATAGAGAAATATGTCTCAATTTTGTCGGTTATGGTTTTGTGTTTTTTTTTGTTGTGTAATTCATCCAACCTCCTTTGTTAAGGGTCGTTTCCCCCCTTTTATATATCTGAGGCAACCTGTACATGTTGAGGAGTTATGGAGTGATGACACGTGCATCGCCCCGCTGGCTAGTCGCGTATTCATGGTTGTCACGTGATGCCATGTGTAACGGTGCATGACTAGTGTTCCTTGCAGGCAGGTGCCTGTTCTGGCAGATTGGCCAAGCTGAGCGGAGGAGCCTATGGTCCTAGGAGTGTGGCCAAACGCGAGGTTAGAGTAGCAAAGTCCGAGCCGATGTGTAGTGAGTGGCTAAGCTGAGCAGCAAGACCTAAGAGCACCAAGGTGCTGTGGGGCATTGAGGTTAAAGCGTTGTCTCCGTGGATGGGGACGTAGCTAATGTTGAGCTGATCTAAGCTAATCTTTGCTCGGCGGGTTTGATGTGAATGAGCCAAGATAATTGGTGCTAGGATTGATATCATCAGACCGAGCAAGCGGGTGGTAGGTCTGGAGGATCGTGTTGATGATGTCTCGAGAGCTGGGTCAGCGTCAACGTATAATTTTTTGTGGAGTTCAACAAGGTTGGCCATAACTGATCGAGATAAAAACACTTGTTGTCGTTATTATGAGTAAGAATTTTATTCTCATGAAAAAGCTTCACAGAAGCTCATAAAGTCTCATCTCCACAAAAGATCAAAACACTGAAATATCACAATTCTCAACTCTCCCTTGAGCTTCTTAACTACATTTAGTCAACTCTTTCCGACCCTCTCCCTATACCTCACAGCAAGCTCATGACCTATTAAAGAAGATAAAGATTCGCAGATAAAAGTTGATTTGATTTGATTTGTAAAGATTAGGATAAGGTTGTTTGTATTCAATTTTGATTTTGTAATTAGTTGAGATTAGGATAAGATCCCCCAAATCAAGTAACTTAGTGTAGATAGGGAAGAATGCTGCACTATTTATGTACGTACGATACCAACACAGAAATCAATGAAGAAAAAGATTTCTCATTCATGAGCCTTTGTTTTTCTATCATGGTATCAGAGCCTATTATGATCCTTGATCTATTCCTTTGATCAAACCCAACCATAGTCGAGGAAAAAAAAACCAATCGTCTGAAACAGGACACGAACACAAGCAAGATTGCTTTGTTTCCTGGTGGACTCAGAAATATCTCATCACAGTCCAATTTACCTTTCCCGACCAATTTCGTAACAATCCGGCACCTGTTCCCATCAGTATGACTGAAGAAAGTCCAACACCAAGGCCAAGCCAGAGCCTTCCAGACGAGCTCACTGCTCAACTGGCTAGTCTTCTGAAACAGAGCCTTGGAGCACAAACCAACACAGAAAACTTGTCCATAGGAGTGAAGTTGAATGGAGACAACTACTCACTATGGGCAACACTGATCAGAAAGGCCATTGGCGGCCGTGGCAGGAGTGGTCACCTGACGGGACTTCCTCCTCCACCACCACCTAATGATCCTCGTTTCAGTGGATGGGAACAAAATGATGAGTGTGTATTTACATGGCTCATCCAGAACATTGAACCCCATCTAGTAACAAATGTATCGCAGTACCCAACTGCAAAAGCTCTTTGGGATGGTCTCCTAATCACCTATGGATCAGGGACTGATTCCCTTCAAGTTTTTGATCTCCACAAACGTGCTAACTCTCTCAGACAGGGGTCACACACGTTGGAAGAAGTATGGAACAAATTACAGTCAATCTGGATGACGATTGACATTAAAGAACCGAACCCAATGAAAGATCCTAAGGATATACGGATTTTTCAGCAGAAAACCCAGGAACATCGGTTGTTTCAATTCCTAACAGCCATAGATGACAGATTTGAAGCTGCTAAAAGAGAGCTTCTCAAAAGAGAACCACTTCCGTCTATAGAAGTGGCGTATGGACTAATCCGAAGGGAGGAGGCAAGAATGCAGATATTAAGAGGAGACCCCTCAGTAGAAACATCATTGGGGTCAGGCCTGGCCACAAGAAGTGGAGGCGGTAAGGGACGCGGGACACAGATGCAGCGGCAGCAGCGCTCAGAGTTACCATCATCGTACACTGCTGAGGACAAAAACCATCTGAAATGTACTCACTATGGGAAGAGGAAACATACCAAGGATTCCTGCTTCCTTCTAGTGGGTTTTCCAGACTGGTGGGTCAATCGAAGGGACAACGGCACAACCACGGGTAAGGGTGCCATCGCTGTGGGCAGCAGTACAGCCACCAGCATCAGCGCCGTTGAAGGAGGAGCAGCCACCAGGCCAGAAACGAAGGAGGAAGATGGAGGAGACGAAGGCTCCAGAAGGTTGGAGAAGATGCAGGCGACGGCAGGTAATAGGGTGGGGATTTCTCCCAACCCCAAGTTTTTAAATACCGATGGAAGGGGGAAATTGTTCCCTAACCCCCTTCCTTTGTTTAAAATGTCACCAGGAGTCCCTCAGGTTTCAGAAGGTTTATTTACAATCCCTGGTTCTTTAAACCTCCCAGATTCCTCCCTCCAATTTTTACTTGGACCTGAACCAGTCCCTCATATCTCTCCAATGCCGCCTTTAGCCCCCCAGTTTTTCCAAAAATGCCACATCAGTCCCTAATTTCTCCCAACCGTCCACCTCAGCCCTAAGCGTGTTAACAACTGATTCTCCTTCTACCGCATGGATATTTGATTGTGGAGCTACGGATACAATGACCAATGACCCACACGATTTCACGTCTATGTCTAATGCATCCAAAACTCATATAGAGACCGCTAATGTTGAACTAATACCCGTACACGGGGGGGGGGGGGGGGGCACAGTTCAAATTTCTCCGCATTTGAGTTTATCAAATTGTTTATATGTGCCTATATTGTCTTCAAAATTATTATCCCTGAGCGATGTGACTAAAGAACTCAACTGTGTTGTTCTCATATATCCGCATTTTTGTCTCTTGCAGGACATACATACGAAGGAGATTATTGGGCGTGGCACTGAACGCAACGGTCTATACTACGTTGATGAAGTTGCTCAAAAGGGTCGGTCCAAGCTTGCTCGCCGGACAGTTGATCGACAGTTATGGCTGTGGCATCGCCGTTTGGGTCACCCCTCAATAGGTTATTTAAAGTTTCTGTTTCCTCAGTTGTTTCCTAATAATCATGTGTCATTTCAGTGCGAGTCCTGTATCCGGGCTAAACATCATCGTGTTACCTATCATCCAAATAATACTCGAGTGGACACATTGTTTTCTTTAGTTCATTCTGATGTATGGGGTCCAGCACATGTTTCTAATCATCATCAATTTCAGTATTTTGTGTTGTTTATTGATGACTATTCTCGCATGACTTGGGTATATTTTCTCTGACACAAATCTGAGGTACCTGAAAAATTCATACATTTTTTTAATCTTGTTCAAAATCAATATACTGCCACTATCAAAACCCTTCGATCTGATAATGGCACAGAGTATCTTCCCCTTACGCCATTTTTCAGCAGCATGGCATAGTTCACCAAACTACTTGTCCACATACCCCTCAGCAAAATGGTGTGGTTGAACGCAAGAATCGCATAATTCTCGAGATGACTCGGGCAATGTTATTGGAGGCCCATGCCCCTAAATACTTATGGCATGATGCGGTTGGCACCACGGTCTACCTACTCAATCGCCTCCCCACTAAAGCTTTGGACCACCAAACACCGCTTCAAACTTTGTCCACCCACGTGTCTATTGGCTGTACTGTTTATGTCCATATACCCAAAACAGAAAGATCCAAACTTGATTCATGTGCTGAAAAGTATGTGTTTGTCGGGTATGCCAGTCATCAAAAGGGGTACCGATGCTACAATCCTTCTACTTGAAAACTTTATGTAACCTTGGACTGTACCTTCCTTGAATCCGAGTATTACTTTGCCTCTCGAGTCGGGTCTCAGAGGGAGATTAAGGGTGAGCCGTCCTCCTTCGAGTGGTTACACGGTTTTAATTGTCGAGAAGTTGTCCAGCATGAGCAGGCGGGTGGCGCCACCGAGCTGACTCCAACCAACGAAGTAGAAACCGAAACGACAGTGCTCATTCCCGAGACATCTACTTCGGATTATGCTCTTCAAGAGGTAAGTGCTCCTTCCCCTGCCAATACTTCTCCTGACCTATCTAATGATACAAATGACGCTGTCTCTAGTGAAAGACAGGAATGAATACTTCCACCACGGAGGAACAGGGGGATTCCACCAGAGCAATATTCTCCAGAACAGAGTCGGAGGTCTGTCAGATATCCAGTTAGTGAGGGTCAGGCCTTGCTAGCATATTCGGAGCATATTCCCATAACAGTACAAGAGGCCAGAAAGAGTGGAGAGTGGCAAACATCCATGGATGTTGAGATGGAAGCATTGTTGAAAAATGAAACGTGGGACAGGTGCGCACTTCCGGAAGGAAAGAAACCACTAGGATGCAAATGGGTGTTCACAATCAAGTATAAGTCTCATGGATCAATCGAAAGGTATAAAGTCAGATTAGTAGCTAAAGGTTATACGCAGACATATGGTATCGACTATGCAGAAACTTTCTCACCTGTTGCAAAGATCGATACAATCCGGGTAATATTTCCTTTAGCCGCAAACAAAGAATGGCCTTTATATCAATTTGATGTGAAAAATGCATTTCTACATGGTGAGTTAAAAGAAGAGGTATATATGGAAGCTCCTCCAGGTTTCTCGAGTGACTTTAAAGAAGGAGAGGTGTGCAGACTAAAGAAGGCATTGTATGGTCTCAAACAGAGGCCACGTGTGTGGTTTGGAAGATTCACGGTGGCTATGAAAGGAAATGGTTATCAACAAAGTAATGCTGACCATACACTCTTCTTCAGAAAGCGGGAAGCAAAGGTAACATGTCTTATTATTTATGTTGATGATATGATCATTACTGGAGATGACACAGAGGAGATAGCGCGGCTACGAGACAGGCTGTTTGCAGAATTCGAAATGAAAGATCTGGGGAATCTGAAGTACTTCTTGGGAATAGAAGTTGCTCGGTCAAACCGAGGTATCCTAATCTCACATCAGAAATATATTCTTGACATGCTAACTGAAACAGGGATGCTCGAGTGTGAGTCTGCCACGACTTCAATGGCAGTAAATCAGAAACTACACATCGATAAGGATGCTCCAGCAGTGAATCAAGAACAATACCAGCGACTAGTCGTGCGTTGGATTTATCTATCTCATACACGACCAGATATAGCATATGCAGTGGGAGTTGTTAGTCAATTCATGCATCATCCACAAGAAGAGCATATGGTGGCAGTGAAAAGGATTATGAGATATCTAAAAGGAACAGCAGAACGTGGGATCCTATTTAAGAATCGCGGACACTTGAGGATGGAGGTGTTCACTGATGCAGACTGGGCAGGAGATCCAAATGATCGACGCTCTACATCTGGGTACTTCACGTTTGTTGGAGGTAATCTGGTTACGTGGAGGAGTAAAAAACAGAAGGTTGTGGCTTTGTCCAGCACGAAAGCCGAGTTTCGAGGGATCGCCAAAGGGGTCGTAGAGATTCTATGGCTGAAGAAGTTAATGATTGAGTTAGGGCTTCCTTTGAGTCGACCAGTTAAGTTGTTGTGTGACAATAAGGCAGCAATTAGCATATCTGAGAACCCAGTCCAGCATGATCGAACGAAGCATATTGAGGTGGATAGACATTTTATAAAAGAGAAACTTGAAGAAGGGATCATTGAGTTACCATTTGTAAGGTCTGAGGATCAACTCGCTGATATACTCACAAAAGCTGTTACTGGAAGGGTTTTTCATGAAGTTCTGTGCAAGTTGGGAATTGAAGACTCTAATGCCCAACTTGAGGGGGAGTGTTAAAGAAGATAAAGATTCGCAGATAAAAGTTGATTTGATTTGATTTGTAAAGATTAGGATAAGCTTGTTTGTATTCAATTTTGATTTTGTAATTAGTTGAGATTAGGATAAGATCCCCCAAATCAAGTAACTTAGTGTAGATAGGGAAGAATGCTGCACTATTTATGTACGTACGATACCAACACAGAAATCAATGAAGAAAAAGATTTCTCATTCATGAGCCTTTGTTTTTCTATCATGACCAAAAAACGAAGTCGCCTCGTTAACTGTGACACTCCACCTCTCCGTCGCTAACCTCGACATTATTATTAAGAGGAGCGCGGCGGAAATGTGGTTATTTCGAGGAGTTTCGGAACTCGAACCGAGTTTCGAGTTCTGAAACTTTATAAGTAGGGTATGCCTTTTTTTTTTTATGTGTCGAAGTTGGGAGGGGATATGGAAGAGTTGTATTGGTGGTCGGAGATGGAAGGAGAGTGGAAAAATGTTTTTTTTTCCCCTTTCTATAATTTAAAATGAAAAGGTGATTGGAGATTATTGTCACAAGGGGTATTATGTTGTAATTTAAATAGACGAGGAATCAAAACATTAGAAAAATAAAAACCCTAAACGTTATTTTAGAGATAGTTTAAGGGTTTCTAAAACTTTTTATCCAACTTTAAATGGTCCTTTCTTGATTCACTTGTCTTGTTTCAGGATTATAACATATATTTTAGCTATTATGTGTATTATAATCCAACAGTAGTCACTATAATGTGTATTAATAGGGTAAAAGTATAAACAATCGATAGACGCTATATAATGTCAATGAGTAACTACTTACAAGTATTATAATAGTTATGAATCGACTAATATGATATAGAATACTATAAATTGATCGATGTCAACATGTTGATATCCGTTATTTATATGTATCTTTTTGTTAATAAGTAACCAATATAATTCTGAATAGTCACTCATTTACCATAGATAAATGGTTTATGAATGATACAGATGCCAATCATGCAAAATGTCGATAACTCGGGAGAGAATCTGGACGATCACTTGAATGATGACAAATTACACGAGAAAGAGGAGCTAGCCAAACTCGCATATATGAAAACATCAAAACTGCCAATAGCAAGAGCCCACTAGGTCTTCAGATCATAGTTCAGTTAGTACTCGAGTTGAGATTTGCTTCAATAGTTTGATTCCGGAGACGCGTATAGTGTGGATGTTCTACTGTTGTTAGGCCGAAGGCCTAGTTACGGGAGGACACCTTGTGTGAGTTACTGCGTAAGTCCTTATCCAACCTACTAGGTTTTTCTAGATAGGAGAGGGCGGTGGTGATGGCAGATTGAAAAGGAAGTGCAAAAGCAAGACATGACGTTGTGTTTGATAGTGAACTTGAAATAAACAGTCACAAAATGGCCTTCTTCGTGGGCGTTTTGGTAATTTCATTATGGCCTTCTTTGTGGGTATTTTGGTAATATCATAACTGCCTAATGATGCCATGCGACAATCTCCAGCTTTGTCCTCCAGCAGAATATTCAAGGACGTACAATCTAATGGATTCTACCGTCGCATATTCACACAAGTGCATAGTAGTTGTGATCAAGTTCCACGTGGCGCAACACCATTCGCTATGAGTAGACCACTGGATAAGTTGCAACAATTGTAGGATGCCATACGAATGTTTAAGGGATGATCAAAATTTAGTGCGTGTTCGAACTAGTACATGTACAGCATGAGAATAATATTAGTATCAGGATCTGAAGACCAGAGAACTAAATCAAACCCAATTGAGTGCTGTGTTACAAACCCGATCTGTAGTAGATTTCTTGTGTGAGTTGTCTGATAATATATTACTAATTTAGGAAACTGCTGAATACCTAATTTATATCATCCACGAAGATTCATAGTGGTAGGATAATGGGAATAATATTTGTATCGGGATCTGAAGACCTGAGAATTGAAGCAAACCCAATTGAATGCTGGGTTATAAACCCGATCTGTAGTAGATTCCTTGTGTGAGTTGTGTGATAATACATTACCAATCTAGAAAACTGTTGAATAACTGATTTACATTTTCAACGCAATTTTATAGTTAGGATAATAGAAATTTTCGGGACATGGATTTGACCTTTTGCTCGATAATATTTAGTCCATGTCTAAATAAAAATTAAAAAAGGGTCCCAATGGTCACGTGAAAAGGGGGCATAAATCTCCTCTAAATTTCTCTCCACCGTTTGTTATTTATCTCCCACGTGGGACTTCCTTCCCCACCTCACTATTTCAATCTATATATTTGATCAATATTTCTACAAATTTCATCACTATATTATATAGATCATCATGCAATATCTCTCTTAATACAATCGCCTTGATAATTTCTTCAAGCGTGTATATATATACATATATCTAGATTCAGCAAATCATAATACGAGATCATGGACGATGATGGTTCTTCTGCTTCATACATTCACTTGGTAATCACTAAACCTATCATGTATATGTTTTTGATACACATATATTTAATCCATACATATACTTAATAATTAGTTGTGCAGATTATAATTAGTTAGTTTTATAACATAAAGTTTAAATAGTATTTTTATTCAGGTGCAGCACTTGATAGAAAAGTGCTTGATCTACAAGATGAGTAAAGAAGATTGCATGGAAGCCCTCTCCAAGCATGCAAATATCCAACCAATCATTACTTCCACTGGTTAGTGTTTGAAATGTTTAATTCGTAAAAATTTCATCAATCTTAGTTAGTGAATTTCTTTATTTAGCCCTTTTTTTTCTTTGTTCTTTGTCAATATATACACTACCATCGTACTTATTAGACCAGTTATAATGCGTTATATATGTATATAACTTGGACACAGAAGTATTAAGTCAGACATATCGCGATATATACGTTATACATAACCGAAATTAGAATTGTTCTGCTTCATTCTTTTCATCTCTTCTCTACCTTAAAATTAGACTTTCTTGACTGGTGTAGTCGGCTCGAGCTTATTTGTGATTGGGACTACTAACTTCTCAATTTCGGTAGATGACCTGTCGCTACTCGGCTGGGCCGTCCTTCCCTAGGCAGCGCTAGGTGAATCCGCCTTTAGGTGGAATGATGCTTACCTCGATCACACCTTTCAAACACTCTTATCAATCTCGGTTGCGAAAAGATTAGACTTCGTATAGGGAAATGAGTTGAACGATTCGTTGAACTATGTGAAACTCATTCAGTATAATTGGAAGACTGCTATTGAATCAG
>AP025064.1:6573598-6641244 GCA_036186865.1 Eustoma russellianum | reverse complement strand
ATTACGTAAGCATAACGTCTATAATGGTCAATTCGTTCTAAGTCTTCGATCCATCCTCCTTTACGGTACCGTAGGCTTTCCCACCTCTCTCGATTTCGGTAGATGACCTGTCGCTACTCGGCTGGGTCGTCCTTCCCTAGGCAGCGCTAGGTGAATCCGCCTTTAGGTGGAATGATGTTTATCTCGATCACACCTTTCAAACGCTATTATCAATCTCGGTTGTGAAAAGATTAAACTTCGTATAAGAAAATGAGTTGAACGACTCATTGAACTATGTGGCAGAAAGTATTGGATTCATGATAAGTTCTTTGTACCAAAAAAAAATAGTTAATAATACAACCGTCCAACGAATTATGACTTATTTATTATGTCGCTAGGATTCATCCAATTAAAGTAATTAAGAACTACTAATTGAAGTAATAGTATTAGTATAAATTGTTTTTTAAATCATTTTTCAACGTATTTTGAACTATTTAGTAAATGAGAATCAACTTCATTATCGCATGGGTAGAATTACTGAGGTCTGGATGCAAAACAAAAGCGTCACATCCCTTGCATGGATTTGAGAAAAAGAAACATTGCAGACAATCGTTTTACCTGTCCAGCCGATTATCCATGCAGAACCACTCCTTCAAACAATTAGGGTTTTGGTTGTTTGAATGATACCTTTCGGATAAATATATTGTTTGTCTCGCTCTATCTTTTCACAAGCCAAAACGATATATTTTTCTGTCGTTGTGATATACGACACTCTATCTTTTCCCAAACCAAAACGATAGCTTTTTCTGTCGTTGTGATATACTGGTATGGTGGTGGTTGTTGTTGATCATACAATGTAACTATGTATGTGTGTGTGTGTGTGTGTGTATGTGCACGTGTGTGTGCGTGTGTGTGTTTGTGTTGTTTATATGTGGGCTCATTTTTATGGTTATAGTGTATCAGTATTCAATATATGTATATACTGAAGTTATGAACAATGTTATAACTGTAGTTTGGAACGAGCTAGAGAAAGAAAACAAAGAGTTCTTTGACGCCTATGATCCAACAAGCAAAACCGAGGATCAAACTTCAGAAGCTGAGACGACTCAAATGATTCAAAGGGTGATTTCGATGTCACATAATGGTCAACCAAAAGATGATGATGATGATGATGATGATGATGATGATGATGATGATGATGATGATGATGATTAATGATGAAAATTGATCGTATTATTTGGCTTAGTATATAGGCCAGCTTGCAGAGCAATTGATTGTGAATACTCCCATGATGAATAATGATGAAATTGCTCATATTCTTTGGCTTTATTAATAGGCCAGCTTGAAGGGTACTTGATCGTTAAGACTTACATGATGTCATATGAACTTATGATTCTGGCAAAGTCTCTTATTTAAAGATGACGACGCTTTCATAGCATAGTTAAGTTGCTACTCGGGTTGGAAAATTGCTCCAAAAAAGGTTATAGGTTTGAACCAGGACACGCGTAGTGTGGGTGCAATTCTGATTAATGGCTATGCCATTGTATCTGGAGCAATTGGATTAAAGGTTGCTGAACCAGTTTGCAGTAGACACATTGTGTGGGTTCTAACAAAGCCTTACCAACCTAGGAGGCCGCTGAGTTCCTGTTTTGCATCCTCTACAAAGCTCTATAGGGCTGAGACAGTGGAGGCCGACGGAGCCAGGAGTATTGACCTTTTGCTCCAAAAAAATAACGACGGATACGTACCATAAACATATATATATATATATATATATATATATATATATATATATATAAACTTTTTATTTTCCATCAAGTTAGATATCACACAAGTTCATTGCCACTTTTCCGAAGTTGGGTACAAATTGCAAACCCTTGATTATATTGGGAAAATATATTGTGGAAGATAAAATTGATCACGGTACGATAATTTTTTTATGCTATTCCTATAAGAAAGCAATGTAGGCAAGTGTAGAAAGATACTGACAGAGTGTACTAGTACCGTGAGCTTATAATATTCTCTAAGAAATCATATCATTTGAGAAGGAATAATTCACAAATAATGATTATTGATATGATATCAATAAATGCAAAATACTTTACATTCTTAAAAGCATTGTATATTATAGAGAATATAATATTTTAGAATTAATCCATTCGTCTAACTAATTAATGACTATATCGAACAATCAAATTGGTCTAATTTAAGACCGAATCAGTAAGTTAAGGAAAATATTTGATTGCAACTTGTCATAAGTCGCGGCCTACACAGGAGTGACACAACAAACTACGATCGCATAGGAAGATTTTTCTCTTGAATTAATTTCTCTCCAACAAAGTTATTACATGCAGAAGTGACCTTTACCTATATTCATATACTACGAAATTCACAATATGAATGAATTTCTTCCACGTGTCATGCAGTCTTTTATCACTGTTTTTTGTGATGAGAGGATCCGGACCGGGGCAACCGAGGATCCAGACAACTTCATGAAGGAACTAATTGCGGTGATACCTTATTTCTGCAATAGTCTCATGTAACACATATAGCCACTCTTTATGGATTTTTTCCATGACATTCAATATATGGGGGAAAACCTAATGCTCCTTCAACAAATATTCTATTGAAGCCTTGTTGCAAATGTAATTCATTTCCAATTGTTTAAAGATTTAGTGTTGAGCTCAGAAGTAATTAGTTGAGGCCTTAAGGATTAAAACACCTTGGATTCTACTTTTGCCAAATGCATATTTCTCTATGCATTAAAGAAATAAAAGAATAAATATTTAATGAATGCTTTTCTGTAATTTATTTAAGACATTACGTGATTTATCCCGTCGCCAAGAGAAGGGAAGAAATTAAAATATGTCAATAAGATGATGCCGGCACATTTTTGCAGGTCCATATAGAGTCGATGTCTCACTGGAAGCAACTCTTTATCTAAGGTATTGTTTGCTTGCTGTTTACTCTCTCCAAACCTTAAGCTTTTGCTGTTTTGCTGCGGTTGTGATATAGTGACTGTGATTGATTGATTGATTATAAGGTGATGGCGTCAAATGAAAAGAATGGAATTTTTTTAAGTTCTAAAATTCTGCCGTCTAAGAAGATGAGAGTGAGAGATTGGTAACTTTTATTTTATTTATTTTTCTAAAAAAGAGAGTGGTTGGGAACTTTTGAAAATTTAGGCGATATTACTGCAGGCTTGTATTGATAAAATTTCTTACAATTTTATTAAAATCTATTTATTTATTCAAGTCAATATTATGAGCAATTACCAAGGAAACATGTCAGTACTTGGTTATCATTCAATAAAATTAAGCTATACAAGACAATCAATTAAATGAGTTAAATAAAATAATAGAAAAAATCCCATAATAAATTTTCATATTCATGTCTTGGTTTACATTCCGAGGAATACAGCTGTTAAATTTATTTTCTTTTGCATAGAAATGAATAAAGGCATTTACAAGAATATCAAGATAATACCTTATTGAAACAAAAGTTATGACCTTCCATACATGTTCCCTTTTCATTAAAGAAAATAATACAGAAAAATTTGGTCCACCCTCCAACAACGTGAGAAATTTCATAAAATATTATAATTAAAATAAAAAATTCTTGAAATATGGTATTTTTTAAAAAAATTCATGAAACAACTAAAACGTACTTGGCAATGCCGTCCTAGAAGTCCTTGGACGCACTTGGCAGTGCCGTCCAGGAAGCCACATTGGACGGCACTGCTAATTACATCAAAGGGGATGCACAGTTTTTGCGTTTGTTTGGATGTTTCTGAGAGTGTAAAATCACCCAGGCATGGACGGCCTTGGCAGACCATCCTACAGTATGGACGGCACTGCTAGGTCCATCTAAGGGCCTGACGGCCGCTCTAGGCCTGTGCAAGAGTTGGATCAGATATATAAATATATAAATATTGACATAGGCTTATGTGTAATCCCAAACTCCAAACCCTAAAATTGACGTTCAGAATTTTGCATTTGACTAGAGAATGGAAGTTCATTTGTTCTGCATGTTTAGGAAGGAGTCCAATCCTAGTGCTCTAAAAGTCTCAGAAAACACAACATTCGATGAATTAATTGGCATGTGTTGGTGGCCGTCAAAAAAGACAAACATAAAGATGGACTTGAATTAGCTTGTAGACGGCCACGTTCAGATTCGAACAAACGTGAAGGGCTTGATTGGGATGCCGTGTCAATGTACAATGATGAAAATCTGACACAAGTACTAACACGGTGCCCATCACTTATAACACTCACCGTACATTATGTTACCGAAAAAGGTCAAAGTAGCACCTAGGATGGTCCTTTCAAATCCAAACGCATCGTCAAAGAAATTACACATAAATTTATTAAATTGAAATTACACCAAAACCCAAACCCTAAACCCTAACCCTAACCTTAACCGAAAACCCTAAACCCTTACCTTAACACTAACCCAAACCCTAATACTGACCCTACCCTGATTTGCAAAAAGTATGTGAAGATAAAACTAACCTTAACCATAAACCCTAACCCAATCCTAAGCTCTAACCCTAACCCTGGTTTGTGAAAAGTATATGAAAATAAAACTACAAGAAAAAAACTCAAGCTGTTAAGACAATAATATATTTATTGAACACAAACAATACATAGAATACAAACAGTTTAATTCTTCAACTCAAATATTACATAGAATACAAATAGTTTATTTCTTTAACATAAACAATACAAAGAATATAAACATTTTATTTCTTTAACTCAAACATTACATAGAACAAAAATATCTAAACATTATTCCAAAGTTATTGTGCAGCAGTACAAGTTGTACGTTTGTGGTCTACTTGCTTACATATACCACACTTTTGATTGTTGTCGCGCTGGTCTATCTCGTCGTGACTACGAGTTGTCTATGGTCTACCTCGACCACATTTTCTAAGGACGAGATTAGCTTCAAGTTTGAATAGAGCGACATGCCAATACGCTGAGTGCTGAACAGGGTGGAACAAGGCATTGTACATTTCTAAAATCGCACGACAAGAGTAAAATATGGCAACAAGATCTGATGCAAACTCTGCATATTCTGGTATACCTTCATAGCATGTGAACAGGGCATACGATAAAGCTAAAATTCTTAACATATGCAAGTCTTGCTGTTCAGGTTCACAGTACGAGAAACACCACCATGATCTACTACATGTCGAGTTACAACCTTGTACAAGCCTTTTCGCACATCATATGCCTGCACCATGTACTGCGTTTCTTTCATTTTCAATGAACCATTGTTGCACCTTAACTGACCATCTATCCTCTGATGCCAAATATGACAACGTCTCTTGTCGTTTTCATTAAACATTTTCACCATCCTTTTAAACACTGCTTGCGCACAAGCACTAATCAGTAAATATCTAGCCTCTTGAGTATGTTGTTCTACGACTCATAGAAATTTGTTGTCATCATATCATATCTTCTACCCACCATCGTAAGATAGTGTCCATGTGTCAAGTGGAATCCGTATAAGATAATCGTACGTGGCTTCATTAAACTCCTTCAGCTTTACCATACGTTTATTAAACATGTGTACCTAGTGTTCTATTCCAGCTCCCCATATCAATTGCTTAAAGCCTTACTAGGAAATTATCTTGTGAAGTTTGCATTTTGGACGGCTTAAACAATTACAGAGAAATTATCCTGTTAGGAGCAGAAATTTCTTGTAATGCGCTCCTCTTCTATGAATTAGTTCAGTGTTGCTTCTAGATAACCTTGGGTAACAAGAAGCCACTGGAATTCCCATGATGTCAAAACTATTGGAACAATCAATCATGTACTAAGACGCAGAATAGTAAAATAAATCAAACCCGGAACGAGTTGAGGACTCTGTCCTTAAGACGTATTACTCCGGTATACTGTGTCTAACCGGCGTTAGCAACCGTCTCCCAGGATACAATGGGTACCTATTCAGTTGAGCGGCACTGCTGAACTTGAACTACAACGAACCTTCGAGTGTCCTGACTTCTCTTGGACGTGATGCAGAAAGTATGAAGACGAATGCAGAAAGCGAAGAATGCAGAGGATCAGTGTGTGTTCTGATCGCACACCCTGCCTCTGTTTATATAGGGGAGTTGGTTAGAGAATCGGTTATGCAGATGGATCTGTGACCGTCGGATCAAAATCGTACATGAGCCAGAGCTTTCGGATCAAAACCGATGTGTCATCTGTTGGCAATTTGAGCCATTCAAATCTCAGTCGTTAGATGGAAACAGAACTGCACAATTCAACTTGGAGAGTCGGATGAAAACCACATTCGGTTGGGCAGTTAGATCAGTTCGAATTTCAGCCGTTGGATCAAAGCTGCCTTTTCCGCCACCGTTAGATCAAAACTGTTTGATCCTATCGATTTAGAAGGAGACCATTTAAATCATAATCGTTCGATTTAAACCATAACCTATCGTTTAAATGCCTAATCTTCGATTTAAACAATAGCCGTGATTTTATTTAAACTCAACCACGATTAACGTATGTACGTACTGGACCAGACCCTGAAATGGAGAGCATTTGGGCCTCTGCGCAGCTAGGCCCGAAGCCTTTTAACTATTTACGAAAAATAATTAATCCAAAAGCCCAAATAAATTTTCTCCAAAAAAAACAGGAACCGGCCCGACCCACAAGCACACGTGCACACGAGCACATGAGCCACGAGCCCGAGCCCGAGCCGAGCCGGCCAAACGGGCGGGCGACGGCGGCGCGCACGCGCGTATGACACTTTCTAGGTCTTCCCTCCGGTCAAAAACTTCTCATGCCCCAAGTGTACATCTAAAGTATCCATTCTAGTCATTTCTAAGGTGGCTTAATGAGTTCAATTGTCCAATATGGTATTCCTCCATAAGGGTGATGTGGCCTCCTAAGAATAGGACACATCACCCATTAAAGCATGTTTTCCATCTATTTTTAGCATTAATTTCTCATTCACCCAGTATCGTAATTGAGTAATTCCATAGCCTAACATTAACTACTCGTTACGTAGATAATTAATAGCTTATTAGTTTCCATTTTTCATTAACGAAAACTAATTATAATTAAGCTCAAAGTATGTTGCTAAACCAAGTTTTGCAACCTTCCTTAATGGGCCAAAGCCCAAACTTTAATTCCTCCAACAATCCCCCACATAAATGAGAATTAATGCAAATGCAGACGCAGACTCTAAGGAGAAGTCAGACAAGAAAATGTTGCATCAGAAGAGGTAGCTTCTGGTTTTGAACCTTTCATAGTGATGTACCATCGGATTCACTCGGCTAATTAGTGACTTGATGTCTTGAACCAGTCAGCCTTTGCTGTGAACCTAGACAACGATACTCACACAACATTTCCTTTAACACCCTTTTGGTTCTCATGGTTGTGTTCGTTTTGGCCATGAATAACCTGGTTTCAGAAAGTGTTTTAGAAAAATCTTGCCTCCCAGACTTCTCATAGAAGCGGCCCCACTTCACACTTACATAGGTGATTTCTATCAAGAGTATTCTACCATACTCCACTTGATGTATCAAGATATAGAACATCATTGAAAGCTTTAGTTTACCCTAAATATCTCTGCAGACAACGCTTTTATGTGACAGAATGAGTAAGTGCTAAACTAAAACTTCATAACTTAGTTTTCCCATTGAACCAAGATTCTAGGATCTCCAGTCAACAAGGTTGGGTTACCATTACAAAAATTCTTGCATTATAGGCTTTAGTGCCATTCCGTTTGTCAAAATTGACATACGATCTCTAGGCAAGCCTTTTGTAAGCGGATCTGCAAGATTCTCCATTGATTTTAGGCCAGCACGTGACATCTTCTAGGAAATTTCGAAGCCATTCAACCTCTTCCCCAGCTTTATCCAGTGCTATAAACTCAGCTTCCATAGTAGACCGAGCTATGCACGTTTGTTTTGTGGATTTCCATGACACAACAGCACCATCAACAGTGAATAAGTATCCACTGGTGGACTTCGAGTCCTTACTATCTAATATCCAATTTGCATCGCAATATCCTTCTAATACTGCTGGATATCTCGTATAATGTAATCCAAGATTCATTGTGTATTTCAGGTACCTCATCACTCTATTTAGAGCTTTCCAATGATCATCACTTGGATTACTGGTAAACCTGCTCAATTTGTTTACTGAACAAGCTAAGTCTGGTCTTGTACAATTTGTTATGTACATCAGACACTCGATTATCTGCGAGTATTTTAATTGAGCTACAGGTTCGCCTCGGTTTTACTTTAATTGTATACCTAATTCAAGTGAGGTCTTTATTGGTTTTGTTTCAAACATATTGAATCGTTTGAGAACAGATTCAATATAACGAGTTTGTGACATAACAAGACCATCATCCATCCGAGAAATTTTAATTCCTAGAATAACAGACCATCATCCATCCAAGAAATTTTAATTCCTAGAATAACATTGGCAACCCCCATATCATTCATATCAAAATTCCATGTTAACATCTTTGTATTCAAGATGATGTCACAAGTACTGCCCGTGATTAGCATGTCGTCTACATAGAGACATACTATCACATAGGCATTTGATGTGCTCTTGATGTACACACACTTGTCACACTCGTTGATTCTGAAGCCGTTTGACATCATTACCTGATCAAAATTTAAATGCCATTGCTTGGGTGCTTGTTTAAATCCGTACAGAGACTTAACAAGTCTACACATTTTCCTTTCTTGTCCTGGGACGACAAACCCTTCAGGTTGTTCCATATAAATTTCTTCCTCTAACTCACCATTCAGAAAGACAGTCTTCACATTCATTTGATGGATTTCTAAGTCGTAGACTACAGCAATAGCCACTAGCATCCTGATGGAAGTGATCCTAGTCACTGGTGAGTAGGTGTCAAAGCAGCCAAAGCCTTCTTTTTGTCTGTAGCCCTTGGCAACCAATCTGGCCTTATACTTGTCAATAGATCCATCTTCTTTCAATTTTTTCCTAAAAATTCACTTGCATCCGAGTGGTTTACTTCCTGGTGAAAGATCTACCAACTCCCAAGTATGATTTTGAAGAATAGAATTTATCACACTATTCACTGCCTCTTTCCAGAAAGGAGCTTCTGGAGTTGTCATTGCCTCAGAGAAAGATCTTGGCTCGTTTTCCACGATGTAGGTTAGAAAATATGGTCCAAAAGATGTTGGTATTTTGGCTCGTTTGCTTTGACGAGGTTCCTCAGTTTCTTGAGGGGTCGTCTCACGCACTCGCTTACTAGTGCTAGCTTCTTCACTGTTTTTGTCTTTCTTCGGAAAGACATTTTCAAAGAACACTGCATTCCTCGACTCCACGACAACATTTTCATGTATCTCGGGAATGTCCGATTTGTGCACTAAGAAACGATATGCACTACTGTTCGTTGCATAACCTATGAATATGCAATCAATTGTTTTAGGCCCGATTCTCACTTGTCTTGGTTTAGGTACAGCAACCTTCGCCAGACACCCCCACACTTTCAAGTATTTGTAACTAGGCTTATAGCCTTTCCAAAGTTCATATGGGGTTTTACCCGTCTTTATAGATGGAATCCTATTTAAAATAACGTTGGCGGAGAGAATTGCTTCCTCCCACAAGTTCTGAGGTAAATCCGAACTTATCAACATAGCATTCATCATTTTCTTTAGAGTACGTTTTTGCGTTCTGCAATACCATTAGATTGAGGAATATGGTGCAGTCGTTTGATGAATAATGCCATGTCCTAAACAGAATTCATTAAAAGATACGTCATATTTCCCGCCTCTATCACTTCGAATTGTTTTAATTCGTTTGCTAAGTTGATTCTCAACTTCATTCTTATAATCTTTAAAAGCAGCAATCGCCTCATCTTTGCTACTTAGCAAATAAACATAACAGTATCTAGTGCAATCGTTGATAAAAGTTACAAAATACATTTTACCTCCTCTTGTTGGCACAAACTTTAAATCACACAAGTCTGTATGAATTAATTCCAAGGGTTCAGTATTTTGTTCCGTTGAAGGAAATGGTGCTTTTGCCATTTTTGCTTCAACACATATTTGGTATTTTTCATTATTAGTAAAGTCTAGTTTGGGTAATAAGTCAAGATTAATCATTCGTTGTATTGACTTGTAATTAACATATCCCAAATGAAAATGCCATAAACAAGAAGACTCAAGCATGCAAGCAGAAGATGAAACAATTTTATTAGCCTCATTGGGTGCAACTTTCTTGGGTACAATCGTCATAACATTCAATTTAAACATGTTATCAGTAAGGTACCTCTTTCCCAAATATAAGCCATTTTTAGAAAGAGTAAATTTGTTTGCCTCAAAAACTAGTCTGAAACCATAACTGACTAGTAGAGCGCCAGATACCAAGTTCTTTCTGATGTCAAGAACATGCAACACATTCTGCAGGGTCAGCTCCCTTCCTGAGGTCAGTTTCAGAACCACCTTGCCCGCCCTTCAATCTTCGAGCTGTCGGAGTTTCTCATGAAGAGTTGTTCGTTGTTTGTTGTGGATACATAGTCACTGAACATTTCCCTGTTAGCACATACATGTCGAGTGGCCCCTGCGTCCACCCACCATTCACGTGGATTCCCCACTACGTTGCATGCAGTTACCACTGCGCAGAGATTCAGATCTTCTATTGTGCTGACCAGATTTGCTTTTGCTTTGGTTTGACCTTGATTCTTTTTGGTCTTTCGGCAGTCACTGCTACGATGCCCCAGTTTCCCACAGTTATAACACTTACATGTGAACTTCTTTGCAATCTCCTTGCCCTTGACGTTCACACCCAAAGTGTTATTCTTCTTCTTGTTTCTCGCCTCAGCAACATGAGCCTTGTCTTGACCAGACGAAGTGGTTGGCTTTTTATCAGCACGACGATTGTCCTTCTCTATCCGAAGCCGGACAATCAGATCTTCCATCTTCATTTCCTTTCGTTTGTGCTTGAGATAGCTCTTAAATTCCCTCCACGAAGGAGGCAGCTTCTCAATCACAGCAGCAACTTGGAAAGATTCACTGAGCATCATGCCCTCCTCTTCGATTTCAGATACCAACATCTGTATTTCCTCAACCTGCGAAATAACAGTTTTGGAATCTAGCATTTTATAGTCGAGAAATCTACCAACTATCAACTTTTTCGTGCCAGCATCTTCTGTACGATATTTTTTATCTAAAGCCGACCACAATGCTTTTGCAGTTTTATAAGTACAAAACACGCCATAGACAGTATTATCCAAGCAACTCAAAATGAGATTTAAACAACAGAAATTTGTGTACGCCCATGCTTCAGCACCCAAGGCATTCTGCATGTTCTGATTTTGATCCTCCACTGGTTCTACCACTGGTGGATCCTCGCTCAGCATCTTGGCCAATCCCAGCGCTGTGAGATAGAACATCATCTTTTGATGCCATCTCTTAAAGAAACTGCCAGCAAAATTTTTTCGGCTTCTCCACAGTGCAGCTGTGGCAGCCGGATTCATTTGAAGCCCTCCGCTTGGGGCCAGGAGAACTGTGTTGTACGGCACACCAGCAGGAACGTTGTTGGTCTCGTCAGGTGCAGACACGGAGTGTGCACCGTTAAAGCCTTGAACAGAGTTTGAGCTTTCGTTTTCTATTCCTGTTCAGTTGATCAAAACGTATAGATTAGAACAATGTCGGATACAAGAAACGGGTAGAAACAGACTGCAAATCAATATGAACACTGCTTTGCATACAGAATTCGAAAACAGTACAGAAATTAATTGGATCGGAAATACGTCTTAAGATTGTTGGAAACAATCAATCCTGTATTAAGACGTAGTAGTTCGGTGTGTGCGTATGGAAACAGTAAAATAAACCAAACTCGGGGCGAGTCGAAGACTCTGTCCTTAAGACGTATTGCTCCGGTATACTGTGCCTAACCGGCGTTAGTAACCGTCTCCCAGGATACAACGGGTACCTGTTCAGTTGAGCGGCACTGCTGAACTTGAACTACAGCGAACCTTCGAGTGTCCTGACTTCTCTTGGACGTGATGCAGAAAGTATGAAGACGAATGCAGAAAGGGACAAATGCAGAGGATCAGTGTGTGTTCTGATCGCACATCCTGTCTCTGTTTATATAGGGGAGTCGGTTGGAGAATCGATTATGCAGATGGATCTGTGACCGTCGGATCAAAATCGTACATGAAAACCACATTCGGTTGGTCAGTTAGGTCAGTTCGAATTTCATCCGTTGGATCAAAGCTGCCTTTTCCGCTACCGTTAGATTAAAACCGGTTGATTTTATCGATTTAGAAGGAGACCATTTAAATCATAACCGTTCGATTTAAACCATAACCGATCGTTTAAATGCCTAATCTTCAATTTAAACCATAACCGTGATTTGATTTAAACTCAACCGCGGTTAACGTACGTACATACTGGACCGGACCCTGAAACGGAGAGCATTTGGGCCGCTGCGCAGCTAGGCCCGAAGCCTTTTAACTATTTACAAAAAATAATTAATCCAAAATCCCAAATAAATTTTCTTCAAAAAGATAGGATCTGGCCCGACCCACGAGCACACGAGCGACGAGCCGAGCCGAGCCAGGCCGGCGGCGGCGTGTGTCATTTTCTAGGTCTTCCCTCCGGTCAAAAACTTCTCATGCCCAAGGGCACATCTAAAGTGTCCATTCTAGCCATTTATAAGGTGGTTTAATGAGTTCAATTGTCCAATGTGGTATTCCTCCATAAGGGTGATGTGGCCTCCTAAGAATAGGACACATCACCCATTAAATCATGTTTTCCATCTATTTTGAGCATTAATTTCTCATTCACCCGGTATTGTAATTGAGTGATTCCAAAACCTAACATTAACTACTCATTACGTAGATAATTAATGGCTTATTAGTTTCTATTTTTCATTAACGGAAACTAATTATAATTAAACTCAAAGTATGTTGTTAAACCAAGTTTTGCAACATTCCTTAATGGACCAAATCCCAAACTTTAATTCCTCCAACAAAAACTCCATTACCAAAAACATTTCAACATACACACTTCTTGCAACAAAGTGTTTCTTCTATGTGGTAGTTTAATTTAGTCTTGCATGTTCTAATCACAGCATGAGAAAGAGTTGCTGGAGAACAACTCCAGCCCTATACACTTAAAGCCGTGTTGTTTGAGGAAAGAAGACAACTACTTCTTTTCCCTGTCAAAATATGAAACACGCTTGCGTGACATGTTGAACAACCATCCAGATTTTGTGCAACCTTCTTTTGATGGGTTTTTGCAGTCCCTAATGACTCCAAGCAAACAATATATGTTTGGTTTGATGCTTTGCTAGGGTAAGTTAGCTATTTCTCTCTTTCAGAAAGCATATTGACGTTAAATCATAAAAACCTTTGCCAGTATCGGGGTGGACATTGGATCAATTGGTAAGGTTGATGTTTTGTAACCTTGAGGTCACTGGATCGAGTTGCGGAAACAGCCTCTTGCACAAAACATAAGGTAAGACTGCGCGAGAGTCTATTGCACCGGAAACGCCGTTTATGACCAGCCTCGGTTTCTGTAATCTTTTTTCACCCAATTTTTACCGGTCAAAATAGATAGCTTACTTAAATTGCTTCTTTGTAACTCGCTCTGTTTAAGTCGCTCTCATTCCCTTGGCATGCTAAATCAGTTATTTATCTGCTCTTCTGGATGATGATCAACAGCCTAACTTGCAAAAGGCAATCTTGATTTCGTTGTGCCTGTTCTTGGAACTCAGATGTTAGAAGTTACCAGGAAGCAGAAAAGACCTTACTGCTGGAATATTCGGAAATTAAATGAGACACCATATATCTTGGAAGTGACAGATGAATCTGTTGGAGAATTTAAGGTTTGGGCTTTGGCCCATCGTTGGAGGTTGGAAGATTTGGGCTTTGGCCCGTTAATGAATGTTGCAAAACTTGGTTGAGCAACGTACTTTGAGCTTAATGAGTTTCCGATAATGATAATCGAAAACTAATGAATCCTTAATTATCTACGTGACGAGTAGTTAATTTTAGGATGTGGAATCACTCAATTACGATGTTGTGTGAATGTGAAATTAATGCTCAAAGTGGATGGAAAATGTTGTGGATGGGTGACGTGTCACCCTTATGGAGGAATATCACGTTGGATGTGTCCATGTGATGTAAAAGAGCTTCTGACGGACATCGATCGATGACATCGATCGATCGATGTCACTTCGATCGATCGATGTCATCGATCGAAGTTGATCAGAGAGCTTCGATGTTTCTGTCTCACATCAGTCGTTGACTTCGATCGATCGATGTTGACTTCGAATTGTTGGAACAATCAATCCTGTACCAAGACGCAGTCGTACAATGTGTGCATATGAAACAGCAAAATAAAATAAATCAAACCCGGGGCGAGTCGAGGACTCTGTCCTTAAGACGTATTGCTCCGGTATACTGTGCCCAACCGGTGTGAGCAATCGTCTCCCAGGATACAACGGGTACCTGTTCAGTTGAGCGGCACTGCTGAACTCGAACTACTTCGAACCTTCGAATGTCCTGACTTCTCCCGGACGTAATGCAAGCTTTGAGTGCTATGAATGCAGAATGCTTTATGAGATGCTTAGAGCAAGGTGTAAAATGAATGCACCCTTTGCCCTGTTTATATAGGAGAGTCGGTTGGAGAACAAGGTACCGTGACCGTTGGATCAAAACCGAAGTTTGATTTAGACCGTTAGATTAAAACCTCCTATCTAGATTAGGAAGGTTTAATCTCAGCCTTTAGATCGAAGATAGATTAGCAGGTTTAAACCTGGAGCGTTAGATGGAAACCATATTCGGTTAAGCGGTTAAGACAGTTTAAATCTCAGCCGTTAGATCAAATCTGCCGATCGATGTCACTTCGATCGATCGATGCTATCGACAAAAGGAAGGCCTTGACTTTTTTGACACCTACTCACCAGTGACTAGAATCACTTCTATAAGGGTGCTAGTTGCAATTGCTGCAGTCTATAACTTGGAAATCCATCAGATGGATGTAAAGACTGCTTTTCTGAATGGTGAGTTAGATGAAGAAATTTATATGGAACAACCCGAAGGGTTTGTAGTTCCAGGACAAGAGTCTAAGGTTTGTAGACTCGTTAAATCCTTGTATGGACTTAAGCAAGCGCCCAAACAGTGGCACTTGAAGTTTGATCAAGCTATGTTAGCTAACGGTTTCAAGATCAATGAATGTGACAAGTGTGTCTATATTAAAAGCACACAGAATGCTTATGTGATAGTGTGTCTCTATGTAGATGACATGCTAATCATGGGAAGTACTCGGGACATAATCTTAAACACAAAGAAGATGTTGACGAGGAACTTCGATATGAAGGACATGGGAGTTGCCAATGTTATTCTAGGAATTAAGATTTCTAGGGTGACTGAGGGACTCATACTGTCACAAACACACTATATTGAATCAGTCCTGAAACGGTTCAATATGGATGATGTGAAACCGGTAAAGACCCCGCTTGACTTAAGTATACACTTAAGGAAGAATCGAGGCGAACCTGTAGCTCAGTTGAAATACTCTCAGGTGATCGGGAGTCTGATGTACATAACGAATTGTACAAGACCAGACTTAGCTTGTTCGGTAAACAAGTTGAGCAGGTTTACCAGTAATCCAAGTGATGATCATTGGAAAGCTCTTAACAGAGTGATGAGGTATCTGAAATACACAATGTATCTTGGATTACACTATACGAGATATCCAGCAGTGTTGGAAGGATACTGCGATGCAAATTGGATATCAGATAGTAAGGACTCGAAGTCCACCAGTGGTTACGTGTTCACTATTGGTGGTGCTGCTGTGTCGTGGAAATCCACGAAACAAACCTGTATAGCTCGGTCCACTATGGAAGCTGAGTTCATAGCATTGGACAAAGCTGGGGAAGAGGCTGAGTGGCTTCGGAATTTCCTGGAAGATATTCCGTGTTGGCCTAAGCCGATCGCTCCTATTAGCATACACTGTGATAGTCAGTCAGCTATAGGACGTGCTCAAAGCAGCATCTATAATGGTAAGTCACGACACATACGTCGAGGACATAACACCATTAAACAGTTGATCTCTAATGGCGTGATTTCCATTGATTATGTGAAATCAGTGGAGAATCTTGCGGATCCGCTTACAAAAGGTTTGCCTAGAGATCAGATATCAAGATTGACAAACGGAATGGGACTGAAGCCCATAATGCATGAATCTTTGTAATGGTAACCCAACCTTGTTGACTGGAGATCCCAGAATCTTGGTTCAATGGGATAACTAAGTTATGAAGATTCAGTTAGCACTTACTCATTCCGTCTGATAAAAAGTGCTGTCTGCAGAGAATTTAGGGTGAGCTAAGGCTTTTAATGATGTCCTATATCTTGATGCGTCAAGTGGAGTATGGCAGAATACTCTTGATAGGAATCACCTATGTAAGTGTGAAGTGGGGCCGCTTCTATGAGAAAGTCTGGGAGGCAAGATTTCTCTAAAACACTTTCTGAAACCAGGTTGTTAATGGCCAAAACGAACACAACCATGAGAACCAAAAGGGTGTTAAAGGAAATATTGTGTGAGTATCGTTGTCTTGGTTCACAACAAAGGCTGACTAGTTCATGACATCAAGTCACTATTTAGCCGAGTGAATCCGATGGTACATCACTATGAAAGGTTCAAAGCCAGAAGCTACCTCTTCTGATGCAATATTTTCTTGTCTGACTTCTCCTTAGAGTCTGCATATGCATTTGCATTAATTTCCATTCATGTGGGGGATTGTTGGAGAATTTAAGGTTTGGGCTTTGGTCCATCGTTGGAGGTTGGAAGATTTGGGCTTTGGCCCGTTAATGAATGTTGCAAAACTTGGTTGAGCAACGTACTTTGAGCTTAATGAGTTTCCGATAATGATAATCGAAAACTAATGAATCCTTAATTATCTACGTGACGAGTAGTTAATTTTAGGATGTGGAATCACTCAATTACGATGTTGTGTGAATGTGAAATTAATGCTCAAAGTGGATGGAAAATGTTGTGGATGGGTGACGTGTCACCCTTATGGAGGAATATCACGTTGGATGTGTCCATGTGGTGTAAAAGAGCTTCTGACGGACATCGATCGATGACATCGATCGATCGATGTCACTTCGATCGATCGATGTCATCGATCGAAGTTGATCAGAGAGCTTCGATGTTTCTGTCTCACATCAGTCGATCACTTCGATCGATCGATGTTGACTTCGATCGATCGATGTATCGATCGAAGTTGGACAGAAAGGTGAGGAACGATTCTGACGTACATCGATCGATACATCGATCGATCAATGTATACATCGATCGATCGATGTGATCGATCGATGTAGAACAGCGTGCAGAATCTCTTCAGTTTGAGTGGTTATGTTTCAAATCTGAAACTAACACTATCCTCCTGTTTAAAATAAGATCAACCTGTTTTGATCTAACGGTGGGGGGGAGGCAGCTTTGATCTAACGGCCGAGATTTAAACTGTCTTAACCGCTTAACCGAATATGGTTTCCATCTAACACTCCAGGTTTAAACCTGCTAATCTATCTTCGATCTAAAGGCTGAGATTAAACCTTCCTAATCTAGATAGGAGGTTTTAATCTAACGGTCTAAATCAAACTTCGGTTTTGATCCAACGGTCACGGTACCTTGTTCTCCAACCGACTCCCCTATATAAACAGGGCAAAGGGTGCATTCATTTTACACCTTGCTCTAAGCATCTCATAAAGCATTCTGCATTCATAGCACTCAAAGCTTGCATTACGTCCGGGAGAAGTCAGGACATTCGAAGGTTCGAAGTAGTTCGAGTTCAGCAGTGCCGCTCAACTGAACAGGTACCCGTTGTATCCTGGGAGACGATTGCTCACACCGGTTGGGCACAGTATACCGGAGCAATACGTCTTAAGGACAGAGTCCTCGACTCGCCCCGGGTTTGATTTATTTTATTTTGCTGTTTCATATGCACACATTGTACGACTGCGTCTTGGTACAGGATTGATTGTTCCAACAGAATCTGCTTCCCTGCAGGATTCTTACAATTTCACGCCGTTTACTGGTCAGCTATGCTTATGTCGGCTGGACTCCGGGCCCCCCAAGAGGGTATTCGACATGGATTTTTGACCAAGGTACATGATGTAGTTATGTAGTTTCCATAAGTTGTTAGGACATTTTGAATTTGCTGAGTAATTTTGCTTTATATGATAGAATAAGATAAAAAACTTACCAAATAGTCTCCGTTTTTTATATTGTTAAGTAGTCGTCGATTGACACAATACTTACATAATTTTCATCATGGGTCACTCGGAAAAAACGTATGCCTATTTCCAACACATGAGTAAGTTTGCATATACCAGATCCTCTTACCCCCGTTATAGGCGGAAGCCTCTGAAGCAATGGGATAATGTTGTTGTATTAGTCTTTGATGCCATTGAACTTAAAGATGGTGCATATGGAGAGTGTTAAAATCTGAACATGCTTTACCTTTTCAATCTTGTTTCTGATACTCTCCTGTTTATTTAGTTTCTTGCTTTTAATAGCATAAGAAAATGTGAATTTTGCAAGTGGTTCGTGTTAAATAATTTTCTGTCTAATGATAAAGTAAACATGTGCGGCACAATTTCTATGTTTGCTTGTGTAACTTTTCTTATTTCATGCAGCTGTGGACTCCTTTTTAAAATTATTGGATAGAGTTAATTGCACCTGATATCCATTCTTTTCCACCAAGTTTTAAGTAGCATCTAATGTTTCATGAAACACATTTGCCATCCAGACTTATAGGGTTAATAGACACCTGGCATCCATGCTGACGTCATAAAGGCAATTTTCATTTATTTTTTAAAAGTTTATAGAAAAAATAATTCAAAAATAAAAAAGAAAAACCTCACCCCCACCCCACCACACCCCCCACCCCCACAATCGACCATCTTCCTCTTCTTCCTCCCCATCTTTCTCTTCTTCCTCCATCTTCCTCTTCTTCCTCCATCTTCATCTTCATCTTTTTTCCAACCATGGTAATCTTCATCAGCCCCAACCTCAAATTTCCCCAACCATGTAAGGATTAGAAGTTGCAGTTTAATTTATTCTCGCTTTTTCTGTTGCTTTTGTTCATCCATATTCAGGTGCCAATGTTTGAAAAAATGGATGATCAATTGCTGGATCCCCATCATTCAGCAACCAATCTCCCAATCTCAACAAGGACAGTTCAAGTGTTATCAGAAGTCGAAGCATTTGCATTAGTAGCTGATGATTTGAAATTCGCGTCGTGTCAATTCAGACGCCTCCACAGTAAGCAACTTCGGCATACCTTCAGGTTTTACTCTCAGCAATGGAGGACTTGGGCTGCTGTTTTTATACAGGTAGCATAGAGAAGGCACCGTAGAAAGAAGCTAGAAGAATCGCTTCGTGAAGAAGAAGAATAAGTGCATACATGGGAAAAAAGTGGTGGAGATTCACCACCAGTTGTGGGGGTGGGGGTGTGGTGGGATGGGGGTGGGGTTTTTTTTATTTTTGAATTATTTTTTCTATAAACTTTTAAAAAATAAATGAAAATTGCCTTTATGACGTCAGCATGGATGCCAGGTGTCTATTAACCCTATAAGTCTGGATGGCAAGTGTGTTTCATAAAACATTGGATGCTACTTAAAACTTGGTGGAAAAGAATGGATACCAGGTGCAATTAACTCTTATAGGATAGCATGAAGATGGGGAAATCACTGGGGAACACGGCTTGAACCAGCTGATTTGTTGGGTTCTTTTGGGCCTGATGCATTGAGGTACTCTTTCCTGAAGGACGTTGAATTTGGCACTGATGGAGATGTTAAGCTAGACACGATTGAGAAAAATATTTTTCTTCATTGATTCACTTTGATGATACACTTCCCTATTTAAACTGTACAATTGCATCCTAAATATGGTATACTCAATACACACTAATGATGATTGCTGATTTTTCTCTATAGTATCAGCTATACAAGGTAAGTAAATATTCGCTATTATGGTACAATTATGGTACATTATCAACAGGGGATTATTCTGAGACCCGTTTCATAGAAGCTGTCGATGCACATCTTGCGAATACAATTGGTATTCTTCAATTTCCTGAACTTGGAGGAATTCTAGTTTATTCAATTATTCTCATGATTACCTCTTCAGATTGTTTTATTCTCTTACGATATTTCAAAATCCCCAAAAAGATAAATTAGGAGGTGACCAGTGTGAAAGCTCTAAGTTTAGGAATGAGGTATACCAATCGAACTTCATTCATGAATTTCACAGATTTCGCTGAGGAATCCCCCTAATTAATTGTAAGCAAACTCCCCGCTCTCTTCGATCGATCTTCACTCCTTCTCTTTACTTTAGCCGAGTAGCTTCTTTCCTAGTTAGTCTAGCTCTTCTCACTCCTCTCTTATTTGCTTTAGTTGGTGGAGCTAAGTTCTTCCCTTTTCCCTCCTGTGGTTCGATCTAGTTCAGAAGATCTCACTCTTTCTGCACTGCTCAACAATTTCTTCTCAGCTAATCCAGTAAGTAAGCAGGCATAAAAGACTAAGGAAAAAAACGACGAAATTCCATTACTGGGAGAAGTGGTGATCTCATCTTGCTTGATGGGAGAGAGGAAGATTCAGAACTACCGTGAGGACGGGCTTTGGAGCAACCGATAAGGTTGCTGTTTTGTAATCTTGAAGTCATAGGTTCGAGTCGCGGAAACAGTTTCTTGCACAAAGTGTAAAAGGCTGTGTATATCAGATCACAAAGCGATCCGACCCATTTCCAGATCTTACGCAAATGCAAGAGCCTAACACATCTAAAACGACCTTATTGAGAGCATGAAGTCTTAGTTGTGTGTCTCGGAATCTTCTGAACCGCGAACTTGGGCTATTGAAGAAAAATTGTCAATCAACTCTATCTATTGATTCAGCTATTGCAGGGGAAGGAAACAGACACCGGCAGAAGGTGGACGATTGAGATCGACTGACCCCTTCCTCCCTTACCCCTTTGGGACCGCCTGCCACGTGGCACACAGGGGGTGATGAGGCTGGATGGGGTCACCAGCACCCAATCTCACCACCCTCCCTGTGTGCCACGTGACGGGTGGTCATTTAATACCCCTTAAAGGAGGGTCAGGTGATCCTTTCCTGAAGGTGGAGGAGCAGGTGAGTTTTTCAATGTTACTTAATTGTAGGCTTTATATTCTGTTGCTGCTTGCTGGAATTGTGCTTTTAATGCTATTCTTGTATAGTAGAACTTCAATTATATAAAAAGGTTTAACCTCAACCAAGGATTCATGCCACACCCAGTCTTAAAGGTAATGTAGGAAGGTAAATCAGATACATAACGGCCCGCTAGCAGGAACTTGGTCATTTACACAGTAGTCTGCATAAGAAGCCCCCAGCACTGCAGGCTTGCACTACAGGCAAGCCTACAGGCGAAGAAGCTCCCACACTATGCACTTTCTGAAAAGGGGCATTCTTGCCTTTAGCAAGAATCGAACCTCTGACTTTCCTTTCGAGAACCCTGTATGGAACTAGTTGAGCTATGTACTGAAGACTTATAACTTCAATTATATGATTTACTGATCCTTGTACATATTTGATTTGAATTTATTTGCATAATTGGGCATGTGGGCTATCAGTAGGGGTGTACTTGGTCCGGTCCGGCCGGTTTTTGCGTATGTTGTCAACCAAACCGTTTGTAACGGTTTTGACATTCTGGAACTGGAACCGGACCAGAACCGGTCAACAAACTGTTTGACCGGTCCGGTTCGGTTTGGTTTGGTTCCGGTTTTTTCCGGTTTCAACAGCATAACAATTCAAGATCAGTGTCTCTTTGTGACCTCAGGTCACATGCTCGAGACACAAAATCAGTCTCAGAGCCAAAATCACCTTGTTCGACATAATTTCCATCACCATTTTGCGGAACAAGTTGGTTGGACCGCAAGACCAACGATGCTGCTGGAAACAGAACGCCTTGAAAGTACTAGGAAGTTCACTTTTCACCTACAATCAGAATCAACCTTTAAATAATAAAATATGGAAGAAAGGTCTGATATTACTTCCAAAAAAAAATAATAATACTGCTCAATTGTCTAAGAATTTAAAATTTGTTCTGCCAATTTCAGTGAATTAGTCACCTGAAGATCTCCCAAGTATAAAAATTTCCAGCCCTTAAGGCCTGCTCGGACAGCAAGATCCATATCCTCCACAGTTGTTCGGTCTTTCCACCCGCCCGCCTCGTTTATAGCTTTAATCCTCCATATCCCTCCAGTGCCTGCCATTTTCTCCAACTTATTAGTGATCGTTGCTCTGTTCAACCAAATGCTACACATTAGTATTGAAGTAGTGCACATAGAACATTAATTGTTTTTAGCTTAATTTGATGAATCATGAATAATCATTGGCAATAATAATACACTTACTATTGAAGCCAAAGAAGGCATGAGTAGCGGATCCCACTTCTTGCTCAACGGTGAAATGGTAATCCAACGACATTTCTTGCATCCTAGTCAGCAAGCATTCATCTGAATTCACTGCAATATCCCACACCACAAGGAACAAATGCAATTTTCAACACTCCTTTTGTATCTAAGATTTTACTTATTTCTCTGAATAAAATATTGGTCACTAACAAGATATTCAATTGTCATCATTCATGAAACTTTAACAAATGCTGAATTATTCGACTTAAACTTCACTGAAATGTGTGAAACGCGTCCAAAAGCCTTGCTCACAAGATCCAGCACGAAACAATTCAAAAGAGGAACAATTATGGGATGCATCTAATCATCACAGTAGTTTTGAAAATCACTATCACCGAGCCAACCTGATCAAGTCTCCCAAGGACTTCCTCCCTACTTATGGCTTCCTCATGACTCTCATATAACCCCGCAGCAGCTAAAAACTGTAATATCACATGCTCAGATTCTCAAGCAGCTCAAGCACGTAATTGACATAATGTGAACAAAGAAGAAAACATAATTTAACCTTTTCAAGATGATGGCTTCATAGGTTTGCTTTCAACTCACTCAAGATGACCATATGTACACCACGATGATATCTTAGTCAGAGTCCACTTCAGTTCCTTCCTTTGCAATGCATGAGCTTGAACTTTCTACAACAAATTAAAACAATAAAAGATATCCCAAGTCATCTACAAGATATAGAAATAACATTGAATGAAAAAAACTGTGAAGGTACAAAATATTTGATAATACAAAAATTACCTTGGACAATGTCTTCATACTTCTCAGCTTCATCTAAAGCTTCTAAAATATCCAAATGTACAGCAGTTCCACGTATCCAATTTTGAGTACACATTAATGCTTCAACGGTTGTTGGATTTAGAGAACTCCTAAAAGGATCAATAACACGGCCACTAGTGCTAAATGCTTGTTCAAATGCAACAGTTGAGACCGGAATGGCAAATATATCCTTTGCAATGCTTGATAGTATTGGGTATCTATGGACATTGGACTTCCACCATCCTAAGACATTTAAGCTATCACCCTTTTCCATTCCATCACTTAAGTACATGCTCAACTCATTCTTCTTATCATCGTTGTATTCTTCTCCCATTTCTCTTGCAACAATGGCAAACACGTCTTCACTTTCAAATTCCGTTATAGCATTACAAGCATACGGTAAATAAACGTATAGCATTAAAATAAACAGCTAAATAATCAAATGAGACAAATTAAACAATAAACGTATAGCATTAAAAGCATACGGTAAAGACTGAGTACCATCTCCCTTGTAGAAAACAAGTATACTTTCAGTTGTTGCTAGATGTCTTTTTTGTGTCAGTTTGTTGCATAACCTCAGAGTTTTGCTTGCCGAAATTACTAGGGGCATACAAATGCGCGGGAGAGATTTGTAATGGAGGTAGAAGCAATCAAGCAGGAACATGCATTACTTGAAGACCAGTTAATTTCTGTGAAGAAGTTGATAGAGAACGTGATTGTAGAAGTAGATACTCAAAAGAAAAAGGTGAATTGGTTAAACATTTGAATACCCATCGATATGTCACCCCTGGGATATTTATCTTTCCAGATGCACTAAAGTATCTATATCGAAAGGTAACCATTTGAATACACTTTTATTCAGGTCTTTGTGAAGTCTGATGCTGTTTCACATATATATCAATTATCGCATATATACATTCCAAAACAAAGAAATATCTGCAAAACAAAGTTTATATATATCGCATATATATACATAAACAGAGAGGTCACTGGAACCAATCGAAGATGTCATTCCAGTACAAGTTCCGTCAATAGACTCAATACCCAAGCATGTATTCATTATACAAGTGACGCACCAGTAAGAATGTAAGATAGTCTTTGTCCGACTCTTCAATATCAAAGGCCAAACCGCCAAAGTCTGAGGACTTTACTGTAAAATGAACAAAAATGCATATCAGACTCCAAATCATCAAATCTTTAAAGAAACTTAGAAGGGCTGCTGAAGAAAATTACCGTGAAACAGAGGGAAAAATTTGTTTCCACTTTCTCTGTGAAACTATTTTGTTTCCCGCGAAACAAAGAGGGGAAACGGTGGTGGGTGGTTATGGTTGTGGGTTTGCGGCGTTTGCCTGTTTGGGATGATGGAAGAAAACTTCAGCAGTGTGTATTTGCGCAGGAGAGAAGCTGGTCGCTGGTGCCTGGAGGTGGAGAGGAGACGGCGAGATGAAAACTGGAAAATGGAAATGAAATGACAATGAATTAGGGTTTTTGCCTTTGGGTGTGTGAAAGACTGAAAAGTGAAACGGTGGGTGGGTTCAGCTTCTAGAAGAAGTTTCTAGTTTTGAGTTTCGAGTAGCTGGGGTGGGGAACCGGGAAATTAAAAATATTACATAATATATATAATATTTAATATATAAATTAATAAATATAGGGAACCGGTCCGGTCCGGTTTGACAGTTTAAAGTTATAAAAACCGAAACCAAACCGTAATGCACAGTCCGGTTTTCTCTTCGCAAATAAACCGGCTGTTAAACTGCGGTTTGGTTTTAAACAGTCCGGTTTAGTGCGGTTCAGTTATCCGGTCCGGTTTTCCAAATTTTTGTTCAGCGCTAGCTATCAGTAAAGTTGTGGCCATTAATGTTCTATTCAAAGCTTAAATTAATTAGGTGGAAGATAGGCGTAAAGATTTTCACCCCCATATACATGCACTCGAGGATTCAACTCCCGAGGTTTTTGTCTTTATCATGGTGCTTAGGGTGTGTAGAGGTGTTAACGAACCGAGTCAAAACGAATATTAGATTTTTGAATTCAGATTTGTATAGTTACAATTCGTTTAGTGTAATGAACTTTAAAATTGGTTCGAGTTCGGCTTAATAATACTATAACTGTTTGAACGAGCCGAACTGTTTGCAATTCAAACAGTTATAGTATTATTAAGAACAGTTTGACTCGTTTTAGTAATAAACTCAAACATGTGTTCGAATTTGACTCGTTTAAGTAAAATTAGCGGACGAACTCGAATCAAACACGAATCGAATTCGAACAGTTCGTGAATTGTTCGATTCGCTTAACACCCGTGAGTGTGTGTATATGTATGTATGTATGTAAAGTATGTTGTTAATTTGACAAAATAATTTGTTCTTCATTGAAGTCAAAATTATGTTCTCTTAAACTTGTTTTTTTCCCACTAACATCGTGGTGTATCTAATAAAATAGGCTACAAGAAAAAAGAACCTATCTTCATAACTGTACACAAGCTAGTGTTCATCATTTAGAGTTATTAATGTTTCACAACATTTAATTATTTCATGGCAAACTTTACTTTATTATTGTTATTGTTATTTTTATTATTTTATGTGAGTGTTATTACTTAATCGAGTCCAAACTGGTTTTTTTTTTTTCTTATCCTATTTATGTTGTTATGTTTAAAATAGAAGTAGAGAGAGTAAACTAATCTTAAATGCAATCGATCTTTCAGTAGTAATTATACACCTTCATTAGGTTGTTTTTTGTATTGGTAATTCAAACTTACTCTGTAATTATAAAGTAGATGACTTTCGGTATCCTCAAAAAAGTAATGGATTATTGCATTATTAGTACACTTTTAACATTAAGGGTTCAAAATTTTTAAATCTCTCAATTAGTTTGACTCTTAATGTACAAATTATTGTCAAGTTTAATGTGAGATTGGACGGTTCCGAACTCGGCTTAAAGTTTGCTAGACCGAGTTTGGCCTTAACATTTGTGAGTTTTGTCGGGCTCAGCGTGGGTGTGTGAGCCTAATGATTTATGGTGAGCTGAGCTTTTACTTTTCAAAGCTCGGCTCGCAAAGCCCGATTGATAGCCATCTCTGTGTGTGTATATGTATATATATGTGTGTGTATGTTTGTATCTGTGTATATGTATAATGTACATACACATATGTATGCATATACATAAATGCATAGTATATATGTGTGTACTAACATATATAGTATTGTTATAGTATAACACTAGAGAGACAACCAGGAAGAAATTATGTATAAAAATAAGTTTTAGATTCTGAAGAAAACATATTGTCGAATTACAAGTGATTCAATGCTCAGTTTTGTACATGTTTATTGTGAATTTATTAATTAAACAGGTTAGAAACTTAATAATTAAAGTCATCGGGTTTTACATTTCAAACTCGGTTTTCACAATGAGGGACATGTATCCCTTTTTTCCTTTTTGTCTTGGCTATCCTTCTCTGTATGTGTGTGTATATATACATACATACATATATACATACATATATACATGTATATATACATACATACATATATTTCATTTTTGAGTCTCGAGTTCGATTCTCATTCCCAATCTTAAAAAAATATGGAATTTGGTGACATGATGTATACCCTCTAATGGAAGTATGTGAGAAGGCCCCTTAGTAGTTAACAAATTTTTGATTTAGTTGTTATGTTTGTCTAACTAAATAAAAGCATCATGTGCAAAGTAGGTGGAGGAAGTCAAATTGCAGCTGTTGTCTATGTGATGCTAATTAGTCACGTAAAAGTTTTCAGGATATTTATCCGTTGCATTGTCTATCCCTTAGAATAATAGTATTGTTTGTCGGCTTCTTACTTTCATCAGATCCTAACGATAGCTTTTACTGTCGTTAGAATATACTGGGTGTGGATTTTTTGAATCAAAAAAAGAATGACACGCATCAGATATACCACCACAGTACATCATGTAAGTGAATTTTATGTAATTGTATTTATTATCATGCCTGTTCATAATATCTGAGAAAGAATCTTAAAGTTTCTTCACTGCTGGTAAAATTGTCTTCCTTTTTTATCCTCTCTTCCTTTCTTTACCGACGTTTTTTAAAGGAGAGTTAACTAACGATCATATTCAATAATATCTCAACGAAAGCACAAGCTATCGCTAAGATCTGGAGAGGATGAAAGTCAGTCAAACAATGCCTCCATATTAAAAAATAGAGAGTTTGATTCTATTGAGACTCCAACTCTATATGTACATGTATAGATTACACAATAATAGGAATATGATGTTAAAAAACATGCATGTTATCTCTTCCGTTGATTTCAATGCGTGATAACCTATCCCTTCAGTTTCTTGATAGAAAACAGTCAACTTCTTTTACTATTGAAATCAGGTTCTCATTTAGTATCGTTATTTTATACTATTTGATGTTTTGGGTAGCTTATGTTTCCATTTTCACATGGAGACAAATACACATTCTTTTTTCACGTTGGAATATGATAAATGAAACAAAATGCCTCACTAAATTGGCCGTGTTTCTTACATTATGAAGTAACGGTTAATCGACACAGTTTGACGCAATTGTCATTATGGGTCTTCAGAAATGACCTCTATGTGTTTCTAACACATGGATATATTTGTGTACATCCAACCTCTTCCCTGTATACATCGTTATAAGCATGAGCATGTAAGACAATGAAGTAATGTTGTTGTTATTATATGTTGCCTAGCTTGGGTGATAGCCTGATGAGCAGTAGCGGTGGTTGCAGATTTACGACTTAATTTGATGTATTTTGTTGTCATTTCCAAAGACATATAACAAGTGGGCATAGAGTATGAGAACAAGTTGATCGTATTTTATGTAAACGTCCTGTTGTTTCAGGTAGTCTCCAGGACATAGCCCAACTGGTTCCGGACAGGGGTTTTTGAAATGGAGGTCATGGATTCAATTTTTGCCAAAGGTAAGAAAGCCCCTTCCCAGCAAGTGCATAGTGTGGGAGCTTCTTAGCCTGTAGGCTTGCCTGCAGAGGGCTCCTTATGCAGACTACTGTGTAAATAACCAACCTCCTGCTAGCGGGCTGTTGGGTACCTGATTTACCTCTTTACACCACCTTTAAGACTGGGTGTGACAGGGACCCTTACTCAGGGTTGTAAACGAGCCGAACGAGCCGAGCATTACGTTGTTCAAGCTCGGTTCATTTAACTTAGCGAACGAGTCGAGCTTGTTCGTTTATTTAAACGAACATATTTAATTGTTCAAGCTTGGTTCGTTTAACTCATGAACAACATTGACGAGCTAAACACCTTAAACGAACGGTGCCACTTACCGAGTTCGAACAAAAAAAAAGGTGTTCAAGCTCTGTTCATTAACCTTTTATCCGAGCCAAGTTTGAGCTCGAGCTCGAACCAAACGAGCCGAACAACCGAACGGTTTGGTTTATTTACAGTCATACCCTTACTGGTTGAGGTTCAACCTGTTGTTTCAAGTATGTGATGCTAGTTTATGTTTAGTGATGGCCTTTGCATGTCTCCTGCCTATCTTTAGAAGGGCGTATACTAACTATGCGCTTATGGGCTGTTCAATGTGGAGAAAATAGGGCAGGACTTGTTTGCAGCAGCTGTGATATCCACATATTCTTTCAATTCGTCAGCTGCTCGGTCGGTTTTCAGCAAACCGAACTGTTTGTGAACAGTTTGAATTTGATTCGTATTTGTTTGAGTTTGTTCGTTAACTTTAATTAAAGACCCGAGTTTAAACATCTAATTGCATTCGTTTACCAAAATAAGTCAGAACTATTCGCGAACTGTTTGGCTCGTCTAAAGAGAGAGCGTTTTCAAACCGAATTCGAACAAATTTCAAAACTGATTAAAGCAAACGAGTTGAATCAAACTATTTGTTTATCTAAACAAAGCCAAACTAGAAAACTCAGTATTTGGTTCGGTTCAGCTCTTTTCCATCGCTACTATCATAGTCCACATTTTCAAAATAGTGTAAAGTCAGTGACTCTGAACCGCAAAGATCAAAAAGTTGATAAAGGAGGAAGGTCAAAATGCCTGGTATGGAAAAACATATTTCTTCATGTAACAAAAAAGTTATTATGCCATATGGACCCTACTATTTCAACCTCATGAGATAAAAGTTGAACCCCGATCAGTAAGGATCTCTTAAACACCCGGTCTCACAGAGTGTATAGGGATGTAAATCAGGTTTCTTAGGCCCACTCGTAGGGATAGGATCCCCTCACCCCTCTTTGCTGTCACGTGTCATGTGGTCACAAAGTGGGTGAGGAAAGTGGAGTTAAGAGATCCCAACCCCCACTCGTAGGGGTTAGGTTCCCCTCACCGCAAACCCCTCACCCCACGCGTCACCACGCGACACGTGGCAGCAGGGGGTGGGTGTTGAAGCTAGATGAGAGTCACCCGCATCTAGCCTCACCACCCACCCCCCTGCTACCACGTGTCGCGCGGTGACGCATGAGGTGAGAAGAATGTGGGTTAGGAGATCACATCCCCACTCGTAGAAGTTTGTCATAGCACAAGGACAGCACAAGGAGCCCATTAGCACCAAAGGAACAACCGACGGGCTTGCCTGTCAGCCTATCAGGTCATTTCACGGGCCAATAGCGCTCCCACATTATGCAGCTAGCCTGGAAGGAGTCCAAACATTCTTGCCTTTGGCAATGTTCAAACCCCTGATGTTTTTCTCGAAACCCCCTACCTGAAACCAGTGAGATATGTCCTGAGGACAACCTCATGAAATAAACTTTGTAGAAGATGTAAATTAGAATCATCTAACGACCTCCTATGTGACAAGGTATAAGCCTGGTGCCTACAAAGTGACGACCCTAAACTGGATTATAAAGACTTAATTAAGTCCATATTAAAACTGACCTCATATTGATTTATAAAGACTTAAGCTCATGTTAAAACCGACATCATATCAACAGTGATCTAAACTTACACACTCCGGCACCAATGTTCTAAACGGTGACTTTTATGTCACAATCTATCACCTAAGTACCAACTGAGTTACGCTAAAACATTTTTCTGCCTGGAATAACATTTGGGCTGTTGTAGTTAGCTTTGCACCTTTGTTCTCTTTGCATTTTAAAATATGAAACCGATATTAGTTCTACAATAAGTCATGCTAATCGGGCTCCTACAATAATTATGTCCAACCAACTTCTACGCTAATACAAACATGCCTACAGGGCATAGTTCAGTTAATATTCGGGTTGAGATTTGTTCTAATAAGTCAAAAGTTCGAATCCAGAGAGATGTGTGTTCTACTACTGCTAAGCAGAAGACCTAGTTTGCGGGAGACACCTTTTGTGGGTCACTGTGTAAGTCCTCACCTTCTCACCCAACCTAAGAGGTCGTTGAGATCTTAATTTACATCATTCACAATTCTTTTTGGGGTCAGGACGACCACAAAAGAATGACATTTTGCTCCAAAGCTAACATAAACACTTTCTTTAAGTTTGTACCTTTTCATTCCTGTTAATCCGAATTTGTAACTTCACTCCATGGGTTAAATTTGTTGGTGCTTACAACTTTTACTAGGAAAATTCAGTGTACTGTTATGCGTATATATAATAATATAAACAAGAAAAAAAGAATATATGCTTATATTGTTAAAAGCCTATCTTTCTTTTAAGGCAAAAAATATAGGGCATCCGTCCGGGCACCACTAGCAAAGAATAAAGCAAACAAATCCCGATCTCTCGTTTATGCACAAATAGCACCACCGGCAAAGACCACCGTACCGGCGAGCCTCTTGAAAACCTCGGCCCCAGACTCTACAGGTGAACACGAGAGCCTTTAATCATGAAACTTGCCACCCGGAAACCCGAAAAGATTGATAACAAAACCAGGAAGAAGAATCCGGCGAATCCAAGAGCTATGGATATTATAGATTGAATGCAGAATGCATTGCTCGCCGTACACGTGTCCATGTCTCTCAGTTTACGTGCCAACTCCGTTCCGGCCGATCCCGCCGATAACAATAGGTAAGCGAATGCCTAGGCAGAAAAAGACGGCAGTTCAGCCACTAATTCTACTAGTAAAACTACCAGTTTCACAGTCTGTCCCAAATATAAATCCAGTTTTTATCTTTAATATATTGTGAATTTTATTATATCGAAAAATTTAAAATGAATTTATATTTTGAGACATAAAATTTAATATGAAGACACTTACTCTAGTGTATTATCTAATCATTATGATTATTTATTGTTTATTAGGTAACAGGTAACACTTAAGATTTTTTTATACACATCTCGAATGAAACCGTCTACCTCCATAGATGTCACATAACAAATTGTTCTAACAAGTTGAAATAAGTGATCCAATCTAATCTATAACAACAACTAATATGTCTTGTATATTCCAACGATATCAAAAGTTGTCGTTAAGATATGAAGAGAATGAAAGACAGACAAATAATAACTCTAAATACAAGAGATAAAGAGTTTGATTCCTTGGTTTAATATATTACTTGGCAAAAGGTTGAATCTTCATCCTCAAACAATATTGATAATTTTGTAAAACAGGCAAATTAGTTAGTCAGCTGTCTCCCTGGAACAGTTCTTTGAGTTCTTTATCTTTTTTAGACCGTACTAAAATATTGTTCATTTTTTTATAGTTAATCTATTTATAGATATGTTTAGTTATAAAAAATTGTTATTTGAAATAACGAATACACAGATAGGATCCCCTTACCGCAAGGAGTGTGGTGACACGTGACTGCGCGACACGTGGCAGCAAGGGGTGTGGTGAGGCTAGATGCAGGTGACCCTCATCTAACCTCACCACCCATCCTTGCTGCCACGTGTCGCGCGGTCACAAAGGGGGTGAGGAAAATTGGGGTGAGGAGATTCCAACCCCAAATACACACAATACATTAACGGCAATCAAATAATGTCTCAGGGATAAAAATGGAAATTGGAGCAGTGTTAATACTCCCCTCGTCCTAGTTTTATATTTACAATTACAAAGACAAGTTAATAATTTATTATTTAAAAATAAACAATACTCTCTTTGTCATAAAATATTCTCATATCTGATCAACATAGGACGACGACAACAACATTACTATATTGTCCTAAAAACTACCGTTTATGGTGGAGTATGAGAGGATCAATGTACACAACCATATTCATGTATTAGAAAGACACAGAAATTGTTTCTCGATTATCTAAAACGAAAATTGCGTCAAGCTGTGCCGATCAACTGCTACTTCACAATGTAAGAAGCTCAGCCAATTTAATGAATTATTTTACAAAATAGTGTCTTTTAACTCTATTAGAAATGGAAAGTATTTGATATGATCAAAGCGAGTTTGTTCTCAGTGAATTTTAGTTTTCAATGGTGTGGACACCAATTTGATGTACAGGTTGAGATCTTCTAACCCTACTTTACTCACCTCTTTTGTGACCACGCGACACGTAACAGCAAAGATGGGTGGTGATGTTAGATTCGGGTGACCTTCATCTAGGCTCATCACCCTTCCTTGATGCCACATGTCTCGCGTCACCGTTTTCCATTTGCCGTGGGGGATCCTATCCCTTGATGTACTACTACGTTGAATATTTTAAAATTTTGATTTTTATTATGTTTGATTCACTACATTTGTTGGGCAAATGACAACATATTGGGGGAGTATTTCGAGACTGGAACAAAATAAATGGTAAACATATAAAACAGGACGAGAGGGGTAGTAAAAATTAACTCAAAATTTTATGCTTTAATCTTTATGGATTTGGAAAGAGAAGTGGAACCTGATCGTGACTGAAGTCGAACCAGACTTGTAAACTTTCCGGCAGGAGAGTGCTGCCGGTGGAAATCTCCCAAACCGAAGCACAAACTTCGAAGAGAGAGTAAACAGCAACAATGGCGTTTGCAACAGCTACGAATCTAAACGCCTCGAATTTACGCCAATTAGGCAAACCGGAACCGCGAGAATTCGAGAACATAAAAATAGCTGCGGCGAGGGAGAAGCAAAAAGCTGCAAACCGGAGGACGAGAATCAATTTGTTAATTCGCCGGAGCTTCTGTTCGGAGACGGTCGAGCGAAAATCAGCCTGAATTCTTGGCCGAGGAGACGGCGTCTCAATTCCACCGTTCCGGAGTACGCCAGCGTGAGCTCCAGGTGACCTCATCGTCTCAATGAATTAATTAAATTAAATGTGTAGCTGAAAATCGGGTGAAATAAAAGGGGATTCAATCATGAAGAGGAGAAAGGTAGAAAAGGATATATTCATCTGGAAAGAAGGGATTCCGGGGGGATGAGATGGGGATAGGGATCAGGAGTTCACGAGAGTGACAAGACAAAGCATGAGTTCGATGAGAATGAAGAAAAGGTGTTTGTGAAAACACGTGGAGACTGGGAAAGATGAAAAGAGAGGGAAAGCGTAAAGAAGACAGAAAAGATGGGCTTCTCTGCTTTTGATCTGCCTTTAAGTGTCTTTCCTTCTGGTTGGAAAAGTTCATAAGTTCATATTCTCACTCTGGAAACTACTATCTAGAGCAAAAAAAAAGGGCCAATAACTCTCGGTGTGTAGGTCTTCACTGTCTCTCAGCTCCGAGGAGTTTACTAAAGAATACAAATTAGAATTCGACGGCCTCTTAGGTTCACAAGGTTTTGGCATAGACACACTGTAAGGTGCCTACTGTAAACCGGACCAGTAACCTTCTAACTCAATTAGGTTGGATACAATTGCTTCGTCATTATTGGCCCAGACAATAATATTGCACCCACGCAGCGCGAGTCTTGATTTAAATCTATGTCTTTCTGAAGCAATGTCTCGACCCGAGTACCAACTGAGCTATGTTCTGGAGGCCTGAAAACTACCATTTTCAAATTACAGACCAGTGATCTTTTAAATTGGTAAAGTCTTTTACCAAGCAATCCACAAAGATGTTTACTACAAATTGAACCGAGTATTCATTAACCTAATTAGATTAGATACTATGGTCTAAGTGTTTTATTTTTCATATTAAGACATGTGTGTCTTTACGTCTAAAATAGTTTGAATCAATTAAATTACGTCTAAAAAAACATGTTTAGAACGGGTAGCAATTTTTTTGCCAAACATTTTTTTTTTGTTTTAAACACATATACTCAAGCTAATGAGTCATTCCCTTTGTTAAGGGAGTGGGTTCTCCCCCTACCTGTACCAGAGACCCTTTAGTCAGGTAGGATGTAAATCGAGGGATGTGCTCTACTAGCAGCCTTACAAGGGAGAGGACACACGAGATTCAGAAGCTCAGAAGCAACCCTTGTAATATTTCAATAAAGTATTGCCTCTACACGGGTTCGAACTCGGGACGTCGAGATTCTTTAGCCTCAATCACCTTGTCACTTACTAGTAGACTATGCCCCGGGGGCGAGTCATTCCCTTTTGGCGTAACTGGAAAACAACGTCATCTTACGTTAGGCGTTGAAATCAAACAATTACTTTACACTGAAAATATGAAGTGAATAAGATAGCTGTATGAGATAAATCACTTATTTAAGCACACTCTATGACCACGTCTAGTGTGTTAAGCAAACTGAACATTTTACGAACTGTTCGAATTCAATTCGTATTTGATTCGAGTTCTTTGTTAATTTTATTTAAACGAATAAAATTGGAACACCTAATTTGATTCGTTTACTAAAACGAGCCAAACTGTTTGCAAACTATTCGGCTCGTTTAAACAGTTACAGTGTTATCGAGCCGAACGCGAATAAAATTTGATGTACGTTACAGTAAACGAACCGAGCCAAACAGATCGCTTAACTAAACGAATCTGAATTCAAAAACCTGATATTCGGCTCGGCTCGGCTCGGCTCAGTTCGTTAATACCCCTAACCACGTCATGATATATTTATTTGCGTATATGATTCGTTAAAAAGTAACTACTTGTTACTTGTTAGGGTTAGTCATATAGAATGTTAGTCATATCAAGCGTGTGAGGTAGTGTTTTTGTTTAGTGTAATTGCCCAGAAATCCAGAATATATCCATTAGTCATATTTATAAGTTTATCAATTTTAAAATCGATAAGAAGAAAGTAACTGAAAGAAATAATATTTTACGAAGGTAAATCGAGCAAATCTATTTTTTTTTAATATATTTCTTTTCCTTTTTCTTCTTCTGTGAGAAAGAGCAAATGTACATTAGGAAAATAAATTTTGCAAAGCGAATAACCAATGCTGATTAATATTCATAACTATTAGCAGCTTATAGGTACAATCTTACACGATGTTAAGGCTGAGCCGAGCTGATCTTGCCCTTGTCCGAGCGAGCTCTGCTGACTTCTTGAATCTCGGTCGAGCTGGGCTGACTTACCTGCTGACCTTGTCCGAGTAGACTTTTCTGATGACCTTCTTGAACCTCAGCCGAGCTAAGCTGAACTGACGTAGTTGGCCAGATCAGACCAGGCCGAGCACGGGGTTTGGATAAAGATTGAGTGCATGTGACATATATGATTATATCAGATTGATTCTTTATAATTATTGCATATTCGTGATTGGTTTGATTCATATTTATCATTATTACATATTGTTACCTTAATTTGTAGATTTGATTGATAGAGAAGACCAATTTGTACTCTATAAATTTATGAAATGGAATAAGAGAAAGACGTATTTCGTTTGCCAAAATATTGTTTTACACACGGCCTTCGTGCTAATTAGTCTAATATTTCATTTATAGACAGCAAAAAGATGTACCAATCACTATATTCATTCTACTAATTCAATACACAGTTCCCCTATTTGAACAAATATATAAAGAATCCTAAATGTGTATTATAATTACTTCAATATATTTTGGGGATATAACAATAAGAACCACTTTGGCGAAAATAGCAGCAACAGTAATTATAAAGACCTTATGTCAAAATTTGCCTTTATACTCCATCAAAAAAAATATCAAGAGTACGTTAGTGACACCTAGTTAAACATCTCGTGGAACTTCGAATCGTGTCGGTGATTTGTATTTAATTTTTCTGGATTTAGTAGGTAAGACATATTCTAGACTAAAACATATCCGTCGATTTACATCTTTCACGATACCGGAAGAGCGGTATAGATTCTTGGATATGGGAATATATTCAGTCTTTTCTAAAAATTGTTTCTAAAATTAGAATTTGAAACTACTAGGTACCCTTCCATTCAGAACAAATTCCCAACTAAAAGTACAAATCCTTTTTCCTTCATACACAAAATATAAATAAAAGAAAGGGGATTATTATTATTTTTTTTTGGGTATCTCACTTCTCCTCCTCTTTGCACACTACCGCTGCCCCGAACGGAAAGAGATTCAGTGACGCGCGTCATGGGAGAACCCGTCAGACGCGACAAATGAGGGTCTAACATGTATCTCCCCTATTTAAAAAAAAGTTAAACCCAGTTAAACCCTGCATTAGTGTCACGTGTCAGACGCTGGCTGGGCGCGTCTGACGCGTCCAGCCATTGTCAGCGTCACCGAATCCATACCCGCCCCGAACAGCCAAGTACAAAGACATTGTGCATGATTCCAAAAGTTTTTGGAGCAAAAGGTCAATACTTGCCCAAACTTACACAAGGTGCCTACTGCAAACTGGACCAGCAATCTTTTAACTTAATTGGACAGGATACAATGGCATAGCCATTACTGGCCAACACCCCAGTATTGCACTCACACTTCGCGTATCCCGGTTTGAACCTGCAAACTTTTTCGAAGTAAAATTACAATAAGAGCACCAACTGAGCTATGCACTGGAGATTTTAATGAGACAAAAGAAATAAAGATTTTAATGAGCTCCAGAGGGTTTTGATAACTTTGATCATAGTAGTTCATTTTGAAGTATCTTGAAAACCAACTGCTTGAAATAAGTACTGACTAAGAATTAGAATGATTAAGATCATATGAAATTATGAGTATGTAGTGTGATCGTATGAAAAATTATGTAGGTAATATGACATAACATATAATGGATCCATGGTCAAGCCTATGTAACAAAAAATTCCATACTGTACCCAAATGGCACATTGATCCATTGGACCATAAACATTAGTATTTGAATAAAATTTGGTTGTGTATTTTGCTCGAGCTTTAACGATAACAATGCTAGGTAGGTAATATGACCTGACCCATAATTTTCACATTCAATACACGATTATTTGATACGGTCGTTTTAGTACACATGGATACGGTTGTATACATCTGACCCCATATACTTCGTTATAGACAGAAGTCTAAAGACAATGAGATAATTGAAGTAACAACAACTGCTCTGATACCAAGTGAAGTAAACAACGGATTCAAGAACACAACGCGTAAAAGCAAAACACACTTTTATTAATGTTCGGAAAATAACTCAAAACCGAACTACCACTCGCCGCCGCTACAACGGTTCGGCCGACCCAAATAAATAGACCCTCTAGCCTAGACAAAACCTTAACCTAATAGGAAATAAATAACACCTAAAATGAAATATACCAAAATAAAACTCCTACTTCTTAGGAGACTTCCTAAACCTTATCACATAAGGAAATTAACCAACATTCTCCCCCTTAATTTCCGAATGTACCCTCGGAAGGTCTTCCACGCCAAGCAAGCTTCGCATCTCCTTGAACTTCGTCCACGCCAACGGCTTCGTCAAGATCTCCGCTCTTTGCTCGTCGCCACTCCTTCGACTTCGAGGTGACTTTGATCTTGTCCGGTCATCCGGCACATGAGAACTTGAATGAGAACGATCATACCTTGTATATGGACTTTGATTCCTTTCTTGACTCACATCCCCCATGCCAGAGTCACGGTCTCGAGGACGCTCTCTTTCCATCTCATGTGACCAGTCCCTGTCTCGTACATCTTTTGCATCACGATGCTCCATTTCGATTTTCATAGCCTTCCCATTAAGTTCCCTCATCTCCAAATTCTGTCGAGCTGCAGCAGATTTGGTAGCTCCTACTTCAACAGCTTCCTGTTGCTTATCATTTAGGGTCCTTTTCGATGAGCTCGTTTTGCTTCTTAACCGCAAAATTTCACCCTTTGCTAAACCCAGATCGTCTTCTGGCTTCTTTGCTCTCTTCTTGGCTTGAAGACATATCGGAACACCCGGCTTTATACAAATCTTGTACAACCGATTCGGACTCCTTTCAACCTTCATCAATAAACGGCCGCCCCTATCATACATCATCAAGTGCTCACCCTTCAATTTCACCTCACAACCACCCTCTGTGGCTTGTCCGAGGCTGAGTATGTTGCTCCTCAGTTCTGGTATATAATAGACCTCGGTAAGCAGCTTTTGTTCCCCTGTCTTGCCTTGAAGAAGTATTGTTCCTTTGCCTTTAATTTCAACGCAAGATCCATCTCCAAATCTTACTTTGCCTTTAACATTTTCATTCAACTTGGAGAAGTAAGATCTATTTCTCGACATATGATTGCTTGCCCCATTATCCAGATACCATATATGATCTTCCATAGGATCAGAAGTCAATTTACTCGGCATCAGGCTCCTTTCATTCAAGCACACTTCTTGAGGTACGTAACCAACACCTTCGTGGACAAACACTGTTTCATCTACATCATGCTCATCAGCGATAAATGCCTCATCCGTTTTCGTTTTTCTCTCGGGACACTTGCTTGCAATGTGTCCGGGCTTGTCGCAACGAAAACATATTAACTTCTCGGGACACTTGCTTGCAAAGTGTCCAGGCTTGTCGCAACTAAAACATATTAACTTCGAGCGATCCTTCCTCGTCTCTCGGCCTCGGCCTCGGTCTTTTCCACGTGAGTCGTGGCCTCTGTCCCTCTGATCCGAAAATCCCTTATTTTGTTGATCGGAAGAAGATGAATATAACAAAGTACTGTCTGATGTAGTATTGAAACTTTCTTCGTTAATTCGTTCTTCGTACGCTTTCAAGCGACCAACAACATCTTCGAAATCGATCTTGTTCAAATCCAACACTTGTTCTAGTGACGCAACAATGTGTATGTACTTCAATCTCGGCAAACCATTAAGGAATTTCTTGACCATCTTGGAGTCATCTAGGGGCTGCCCAAGGGAGGCCGACTTTGCCGAAATTTCGGACAACTTTCCAGCATAAGCATCAATAGAATCCGTTTCCGCCATCTTGAGTCTATCAAATTCGGCAGCTAGAGTTTGGAGCCGCGCCTCTTTGACCCTCTCGGCTCCCAAATATCTCGTCTTTATGGCTTCCCAAATTCCTTTCGATGTTTCTTGATGGCCGACTTGTAAGATCAAATTCTCGGGGATTGCTTGAAACAGTAGAGCAATTGCAACATCATTATTCTCGGCATCATCCGACCCTGGGTCAATCGTATCCCACACTTTGTGAACTCTTAGAACAACTTTCATTCGCATAGCCCACACGGTATAATTGGTCGGAGATAACATCGGACATTGAACGGTTGCGGAGCTTACCTCCCTTCCACGCATTTGACTCGCGGTACTCACGGGCCTTGCGCTATTTTCACCGACTTCACTCATTATGGTTGGATCTTTTCAAGAACTCGTTGATCAACAGCCCCTGTTTAATATATACGGCCGTGGACTCTTCGGCCTTGAAGGATTAAGTTTCCCCTTTTTTTTGGAGTTTGGCCGTTTCCTTTCGGCCCCTCTTGGAAAGATTTAAAATTTTCAATTTGAAAGGCCAATTCTTTCGGCCTTCAATTTTTGAAAAATTTTCCTTCTTTCAGCCTTACCCTTTCGGCTCGTGGCGGCGACGGCCCTTTTTTTTGTTTCGCCTTTTGCTTTTTTTTAAATTAATTTACTCGTTGAACATAATCCGGCCCTTGTTGATACGAAGAACACGGCAACCTCCTCACGGGATCAACCTACTCACGGCAACCCTCCACGGTGGCTCCTCCCTCTTCGAACAACCTCGGCTCTGATACCAATTGAAGTAACAACAACTGCTCTGATACCAAGTGAAGTAAACAACGGATTCAAGAACACAACGCGTAAAAGCAAAACACACTTTTATTAATGTTCGAAAAATAACTCAAAACCGAACTACCACTCGCCGCCGCTACAACGGTTCGGCCGACCCAAATAAATAGACCCTCTAGCCTAGACAAAACCTTAACCTAATAGGAAATAAATAACACCTAAAATGAAATATACCAAAATAAAACTCCTACTTCTTAGGAGACTTCCTAAACCTTATCACATAAGGAAATTAACCAACAATAATGTTGTTAGTGTATGTTACATAATTTATGAGTTATATGCAGAGGTCGCCGGGTTCAACCTCAACTAGTGATGACGATTCCTTCTTGAAATCCCTTAACGAGGATACATTGGAGGGAAGTCTGGTAACAGCAACCGTGGTAATTCCAGTTCCAAAAGCGTGTATTTAAGTTGTGCACCATAAATAGGAACTAATAAAGAGACCCGCGAGTCCGTAGAATGACATCACGACCCCTTGCGAAAAAAATGATTGGATGAGAAATAAAAAAAGATATCAAATTTCTACCAAGATAACTGGACGTTCAAACTACTCCTTGATGATAGGTTGACTTCTACAGTACAACGCGGGGACTTCTTTATTTTTGATCTCGCACTTCCTTATTTCTAATAGAACCTGAAGACTAGCTAATGGATGTAGACCTCCGAAAAAAAAGAGTGTAGAAATACACATTGAAGAACTGTGAAGAGAAATAAACGATTCAATGATCAAATAATATTACTATAGTTCGTTCACTTAAATACATAAGCCATTTTTGTTAAAACATTTAAATTTAGGTATGCTTTCTGATATAGTAATCACACTAAAACTTTCTTGCTATTTTCCTTTGGGTGCGGGGTTTGGAAGTGGGAGAGAAGATAAACTTTTTTCTCTATGGACAGTGAAAATATATGACAAGAATAACACGAAAATAATAAAACACCAACAATAAGCATTATAGTGTCTTAAAAAATAATAATTTTCATTAAGCAATAAAAGCTGCAAAAATATACTACCAGATCAACAAATTCTAACTATGATATTAAGTCAAGCGAAATGATAATACAAATTTAACTTTAGTCAGAGTCACTACAAACTAAATTTACGCAAAAATTAAAATGTCGAATTAATCAAAGTATGAAAGAGTCGACGGAGAACTTGTTTTACAAGATAGCTGTATGAAATTATATACTTGCACTTGTTTTAGTCGAATCTAATCTTCTTCTTTTCAATTTTAAAAAAAAAACATTTTTGATTATACAATTTCAACAACAACAACAAATTACTCCATAGCCTTAGAGGCTCCGGCCTATGACAGAATATGGAGGGTCGGATGTACGAAACCATACACATGTTTTAGAAACACACAGAGATCCGATGACCCATAATCAAAATTACGTCAATCGGTATCGATCAACTGCTATTTTACAATAAAAGAAACGCAACCAATTTAGTAACATAAAATTTTAAACGATCTCTTAGTACCAAGTGAACAAAGAAAAACTAGTTCACAGAAAACCAACAAGTCCCCAAGGCATAACTAGTTGATATTCAAGTTAGGATAATACAACTAGAAGGTCGTAGGTTCGAATTGGATTACGTACGGCGTGTGTACAATACTGCTATCTAGGTTAGTAATGACTTAGACTAATTTGGCCGAACTGGGTTAAAGAGTTGTGGCCGAGTATGTATTGGAAGCTTTATATATATTCCTGACTACGCCTTACCAATTTAGGAGACTATTGAGTTCCTAATTTACATCTTTCACTCAGCTCCATAGGGTTGGGGCAATATGGACTCTCTAAGCTCGAGATTTGACCTTTTGCAACTAGAAAACCAACAACAAACTTATTCAAGAATTAATATATGACGAAAAAAAAACATGAAAACACAGATTTAATATATTCTAGATCTAGACTTCGTTTTACATTGGGGTAAAACATTCTTCATATATTCTTGAATGTACTCACTAACACACTAGTACAACATATATCTATTATCCTATCATTTATGCAGGTAGAGACGGGGGTCTCACTGAAAGCAGACTCTCTATCCCTTGGGATAGGGTATTGTCTGCCTACCACTTACCCTTCCCAGACCCTAACGATAGCTTTTGCTGTCGTTGGGATATACTAGGTCTGGATGATGATGAAGCATCATGACAAAATACATGATTTTAGGAAGGAATTCAGAAAACAAAATTTTTTGGGGATTCAATTGCAAGTTAATGGCTTCTCTCTAAGTACGAAATATACATGCTTACACCTTTCCTTTGAAATAAATTTTTACATACACACGCAAAAATAGGATAATAATTAAATAATTTTTAATACCGGAAACTGCATTTGTTTACACATAGTCGTCTTGCATGTGTCCACACCTAACCCGCATAAAATGGGCAATTTTCAATTTTTACAAGGATAGCATACAACAACGACATTACTTTATTATCTTAGAGACTCATGCCTATAATGAAGTATGAAGAGATCGGATGTATGCAACAATACCTATATATTAAAAGTACACAGAGGTTGTTTCTCGATGACTCATAATGAAAATCGCGTCAAACTGTGTCGATCAACTGCTACTTCACAATATAAGAAGCGCAACTAATTTAGTGAGCCATTTTGCTTTATTTCACCATATTCCAAAGTCAATAAGAATGTATATTTGACTCCACTGAAAATGAAAAGATTTAACATGATAGCATGATTCCCTCAGTTTGCCCTCTACATAGACTTAGTTAAGAATGAACTACACCCAAAGAAGCCGCTGGACTCTTGATTTACATCCTCTACAATGCTTCTTGTGATTGAGACGGTGAAGGCCCTCAGTGCGAGAGAATATCAATTTACTCCAAGTTAAGAATGAACTAGGCTAACCCTAGTTAAGCCAAAGAGCTTTTTCTCTCATAGGTCAATAGACAATGTCACTTCTTGATTATTTTTTTTTTCCATATGCACACCATATAGCAGACAGGATGAGATTCGTATTTTGGTTTTCAGTGGGACGTACAATGACAATTATAACTACAGACAATGTTACTTATAATATAATTACTCATCGATTAGTCGATTCTAAAATCTAAATTTGCTTTTAACCTAATTTGGTTTAACTTACTCATAATATATACTCGTTGTATTTGTAATTTTTTATACTTGGACTTGACAATTAGTTTTGAATTAGAGCAAGTCAATTCAAAAGTTTGATACAAGGAACTGATTCGCATGTACATCTAAACACACCACATTGGCTGTTACACATTAGGATGGATCCGGGAGCAAAAGGCTAAACTCTGGTCGTGGGACCTCGGTTTCAATCTCAAAATGTCAAATCCTTTGCTCTGGAGACTCCACCGTCACAACTCCAAGAAACATTGTGGAGGATGTAAATAAGGAGCTTAGCGGCTTCTTAGGTTGGTTTTGGTCCATCAGCAGTAAAACACTCTCACACTGTGAGTGTCACGTTTATTTTTTTTTTGCATGTGCGTGTATATGTATATCACTTTTTCATCTACTACAATTAACTGAAGTTAAATAAAACCTATGATAAATGGCATATGATATCACATTTAGCTTACTTTGGTCATCATTTAAATTTAATGGTAGACAACTTAAAACATGAAAATGTACCCATAAAGTACATTAATGTGAAATATATCAAATGAGACGGGAAGCAAAAGACTTGGTCGTAAACGCATATTTCCCTTCCGAAGAAATCAATATATTCATACACAAATAAATATATACATACATATATACACACATGTATATATATGTATCGAGATTGAAGGAATTAAATTTCCATTCAAGTTAAAAATTGATTTACAATATTGTTTCCCTTTTATGAAGGTGAGAAACTATTTCAAACGGCTATTTTACTGGTTGGTCAGCTCTCACTGTCAACCTTCTGCAAATTACAACGGATGTGGTAACGACTAGTTACCAATATAGCTCAACTATGTACAATGATAATTCTAACAAGTATGGTAGGTCGGCCTTCTTATCATGTGCTTCACTTCGGTACTTCAGCTCAACACTTTCTTTACATTGTCTTCTGGCACACCTTAGTTCCGCGTTTCACCTCATCACATCCATACTTCATCATCGTCTTGGTTCTATGTTTCACCGCAGTTAAGCACAACTACCTTTATTTTTTTACACATATCAGTCTAGCTCAGCTCGAGTGACAGTTTGTTGTCCAGTATGTTGGTTGTCTGGATCAGGTCGGTTGACCTGAGTTCAGCTCGGTTGAGCCTTTATTTCCACAATATGTGTGTGTATTAGGCAGATTTATATAATTGGAGACCGGCCTTCGACGTCCAAATCGGACAAGAAGCAAAGCTAACCATAAGACCTCGACGATAACCACATGGAAACATCCCTCAATCTTGTGATCTTAGTCATGAATTTTGACTTATGCAATCATTTTCTTGTTCCCAAACTTGAAATCATTCAACATGTATAGATTTCTTCGTAGTTATTAGTCTTTTTTCCATGGAAGAGGATGACAGCACAAGACTCATCCCAAAGCTAGTCATTTGCCTGATCGCCGCCGTGTCAGCCGCCGTGGTCGTCACCGTCTACCACTGCCTCACGACCGGCCACATCCGTGCCTTGCTCCGTATCGGTCGTCGGGTTAACACCCCTATCAACAGATCATTCTCCCAAAGGTTTTCTTCTTTTAATTTCTTTACTTTTGAATCTTTCATATAGTATTTTATCAAGTTATATCCATGGATAGAAAATCAAATAGTGTTAATGGCGTTTATCATGACTATGTTCTATTGTAGTTATTTTAACCCAATAAATATCATGAATTGTTGAGGCATATGTTGGGTATCTCTCCTAGTTGGAGAATCCCAATGTCTTGAGTCAAAGACAATTATGACATTGGAATAGTTCTAACAAAGGGTAGTTGGAATGGTGCTTTGGTTCTTCAAGAATGTTTATTGCTTAGAAAACTCTAGAAAAATCTTGTGCATTGAAGAGACATAAGATGGAGCACTGTAAATAGAGGTGTTATGTGGAACAGTTGAAAAACAACAAGAGAACAAGAAGAAAAATAAGAGGCATAAATACAAGTGAGAAAGAGTGAAATTTCGTAAGTGTTGGGTAGCCTGCTAGCCTCTTAGAAAATTGCATTTTCTGAGCAGTTCACCGTTGGATCGTCACCAAATTTTGATAGATTGTTTTTAAGATACAAAAGTATATTCTGAACGGTGGAGATGTGTTTTAGAGGTGTCTAGGTGAGTCCTATTGATGCATTCCCGAGACAGAAATTTTTTTGTCTGAAAATTTCAGCTTTGTATTTTGTTTCTCTATTGTATCTAATTGTGTTCCAAGATTGTTTGGTTGACCTTGATGATGTTGTATTCCTCTAGCTGTGCCTAGAGAGACTTTGTTGTACCCATTATTGATTATAAAATAAATTGTTTAAGTGGCATACGGGTCATATGGTTTTTACTTCTGATTTGGGGAATGTGTTCCACGCTAAAAATTGTTGATGTTCTTGTTCGTGTTTTCGTTCGATTGTTTCTTTATAGTTGCTGTATTTTGGGAGAGATTATTTCCTATTCCGCTTTGATATCCAGGATTCCTCCCAACAGCATAGTGGTAAAAAGGAAAAAGAACTTTTAATTATATATATCAAATATAGAGAATGCAAGTAATTAACTAAACAATAAAAATTTTCAGGTTGGAGCAAATGCAACAAAGCAGTGTGGAGAGTTCGCCAGCAGATTTGTTCCCATCACACAAGTACCAAAAGGGTTCCGGCTTGTTCGCCGACAAGGACGGAATCTGTCCGGTTTGCTTGTCGGAATTTGAGGAAGGTGAAGAACTAAGAACGTTGCCGGAATGCATGCATTCTTATCATGTACCTTGTATTGATATGTGGCTTTATTCCCATTCAAATTGCCCTATGTGCCGGACCGACGTCGCTCCGTCACCGCAGATGCTTATGCACTTGCTAGAAAACTCCGAGACTCCCCCGCCGCCGGAAACCTCTCCTCCGGCGGTGCAGCGTCAGTAGGCTAATTTAAACTTATAGTTTATGAAAACTATTGGAGTATGCATAGGTATCTTGGCCTTTTTTTTTTTACTTGATACGTTTTATTTTATGAGGCCTTTAATTTATTTTGGTTATTATTTAGGATTTTGATATAGAGTTATTTTTTCAATTTCTAAAATCGATTATCTGCCCATTATAATGTGGTAACTAACCTCTATTGGGACCGGATGTCGACCTAACGTGATGCCATTTTTTCTTATTTTTCATTAAAAAATAACATCGGTATGTTTCTAATACACAGATATTGTTGTATATATCCGATCATACATACTTTGTTATAAGTGAAAGTGTTATGGCCGAAAAATATATAGCAGATATATATACATAAATGTTACCAAATAAGATAAAAAAATAATAATGATAATAATGAAAAGGTGATGATGATAATAAAGATAATTATAAACTAATAGTGTTAGAATCACATTAGGAAGCCTAAACCAAAACCAAATGGGAAAACCAAATAAATCTACCCTAACCCCTCACCATATATACACGCTTATACGCATAGCCACACACACACACAAAAAAACGCACGGCATAGGTAAAAGAGAGAGAGAGAGAAGAGAGAAAAGAGAGAAGAAGAAGGGAGGCGAGGCTCCGAACCCAAGTGTTACTCCGTCGGATTCGTTGTGTTATCGTCAATCGAGGTAGGTGCCTCTTCCCCCCTCAAATGGATACGATCCTTGCATGCTTAGATGATATTTTATGTGATTCTTTGTTTTTATTATTTTATTTGTTTAAAATATTGATTTGTATTTGTTAATCTTTGGAAAAGCATGAGGTAATTGTCTATTTTGCTGCTGTATACTTGTATGGATATGATGTTGGTGGTATGATTGAATTAGGGCAAGAATACTCTTGAATTAACTCAAAAGATTAGGGATTTACATAGTTAGAAATGTTTAAAATTTCGTTTTGGCCTTGGAACAATTTCATATAGCCTGGAAATAGAGAAAAAATCGAATCGGGAAACGAAAACACCGCCGGAAGGGTGGCGCGTGGGCCTCACGCGCCGCCGGAAGCGGCCGAGAGTGGGCCTCACGCGCCGCCGGAAGCGGCCGAGAGTGGGCCTCACGCGCCGGACGTGTGTTACACGCGCCGGCTGAGGAAAACAAAAAAAAAAGAGGTGGCGGATCGGGCTGGCCGCAGCGCAGCGGGCCGGGCAGTGTCTTAACGGGTCGCGGCTGCAGGACCAGGCCCAATTGCATATATTAAAAAAAAGGCGGCCCGCTAACGGGCCGAGCCGGATGGCCAGCGGACCGGACCCGAAGGCAGGCAGACCCAATTATCTAATATAAAAAAAGGGGGGATAGCGGAACAGGCCAGGGACCGCGGGCCAGGCCAGCAGCGATGGCGGGCCGGGTCTGACCCTGCCTGTAAAGAATAAATTCTGTTTAATTTAATAAATTGATTTCTGGAAATTAGAAAATAATAAATAAATCATTTTAAATATCAGAAAAATATAATTAAATATCAGAAAATTCCAAATAAATTCCAGAAAATATAAAAGGTTAAGATTAAATTATTTTCACTTAGTTTCTGAATTTTGACAAATGTAAGTAATTAAAAATAATTAATAATAAATAGAATTAAATAAGAGAAAATTAGTAGAAAATTCTAGAAAATTAGTACAAGCTAAGGAAAAATAAAAGGAATGCTAAATAACCACTTTCCAATATTCGTAAATTTTATGAAGCCAAATATTGAGTGCCAGAGATGGTGAGGATGGGCGTACGGGCCCCAGACGACTAGTGTTGAGTGCCGGAGTTGGTGAGGATGGGCGTACGGGCCCCAGGCGATTTTGTTGTTGCATTCATGGCACGTGCATTGCATTGGGAGTGGACTGAGATGTACGGGTCTCAGACGCTCGAGTTGAGAGGACCATGGTGTACGGGCCATGAGTATGTGATTATGATGGATCATGGTGCACGGGCCATGGATACTTGGTTACGGTGGATCGTGGTGCACGGGCCACGGGCATCGGTTGGGGTGGATCGTGGTGTACGGGCCACGGGCATCCGCAAGGGTGGATTGTAGTGCACGGGCTACAGGCATTCAGTCAATCCCGGGATCATGCATTGCATATGGGTCTAGGGCGTATTGCATGACATGATTCTTGTTGCGTGTGACACGTTAATTGAGCATGCATCACGTACTTGCGCATTTGTATGTGGAGTGCTTTACTTACCGTATTTACTTTATCTTATGCATGTTATCTTATATTTATATGCTATGTGTTATATCATGTTTATGTGCTATGTGGCTATATCATTTCGGTATGTACGTTTGGTATTTGTTTGAGGCGGGCATCTACTGGGTGATTTCTGTCACTCACCCCTACTTCCCAGGTGAGCCGGATGAGGACTACGAGCATATCTTCATTGAGGAGGGGACGGACATAGCGGAGTGGGCTGGTTGAGAGCTGCGGCTAGGATATGAGGGGACGCTGCAGCTGTTTTGTTCTTATTTATATTTTGAGGATTTCCACGCACTACTTTACTATTTTATTTCCAGAGTTTTATTTAGCAATGTAATGACGGTTATTGAAGTTTAATATATGATATGTTTACCTTTCCGCGGAAAAAATTTCTACGTCATTTTGACAAGTAAGAGATTGATTCGACGCTTTGTATTCTCCTTAATGAGATACGGCGGGTGCACTGTTCCCGATGTTTAGGGCTCGGGAGCGGGGCGCTACAGGTGGTATCAGAGCCGAGGCTTCAGATCCGCCTCGGAAACGCAGGATTAATTAGAACACTTAGACATAAGCTACGATTTTACCCCTAATAAACAAAGTAGACTTAAGGAATGATTTTAGACCTAAGTTATGATCGGGTTATGGGAGGTGTGTGCCGATTGTGAGCTTTTCCTGTTTAAATATTCGACTTATCCGCATTCCACCATTCAACTTCCATTGACTAATTTGATTTCGTCTCATGAACTTGGATTTCAGAAAATGCCTCTACGACGTGATCCGGCAGGTAACAACGGCGATGATCAGCAGGGTCAGGGGGCCATTCCCCAGGTACTGGCAGACACGCTGGCCACTCTGACTGCCTTGGTGGCCCAGCAGCAGGTGCAGATGGCTCACCTGCAACAACAGCAGGAACAACTGCAGCAACAGCAGCAGCAACCGCCACAAACACCACCACCACCGCCGCTGCCGCCCCCACCACCACCTCTGGGGCTTCGATTCTTTTACCGGGAGATGCAGCACTCCCGGATACCTATGTTCAGGGGTACCACCCGACCAGAGGAGGCAGAGATTTGGCTCAAGAACGTATCTGAACAGTTGAGGTTGTTAGAGGTTCCGGATGACCTGAAAGTGGATGTGGTGGTACCATTTTTGGAGGGCAACGCAGAGCGATGGTGGCAGGGTGTGGTACGCAGACGGACCACACCGCCGACTTGGGCCCAGTTTAGAGAGGAGTACAAAAGGCACTACGTTCCTGAGAGTGTCATTCAGAGGAGGATGACAGAGTTTCAGCTCCTGACCCAGGGGTCTATGACTGTTGATCAGTATTCTGAGAGATTTCATGCGCTTGGGAGATACATGCCTGCCATCATGGACGACGAGAAGGCTAAGATGTTGAAATTCGAGACGGGTTTGAGCTCACGCATTCAATCACTGATCATATGTGCCCAGCTTACCACTTTCGAGGGATTGTTAGAGGTGTGTCGTAAGGTCGAGGGTGACCTTGCGAGGGTTGCGTCGGCCGACAGGGCCAAAAGATCGCGGGAGGAGTTCCGTTCAGGGAGATCAGGGAGATGGTTAAAGATTCCGCGCCGACATCCGACCGGGCGATTCTCCGGGCCACCACAGCAGGGTCAGGGATCGACGACTCGGCCACTGATGATCGAGGGTGCTACAGCGACGGCAGCGCAGCCACTCAGGGCGGTTGGACCGCCACCCCCAGCATGTGCTCAGTGTGGTCGTCCTCATAGGGGACCGTGTTGGAGAGCTCAGCAGGTTTGCTACAATTGCGGCAAACAAGGACATTATGCTAGAGAGTGCCCTACACCGGCACAATCACCTCTGCCACAGGGTCAGACGCAGCAGAGAGGAAAAGGAAAGACCAACGCTCGAGTGCATGTCATGACAGACGCTGAGCTACAGGAGGTCGGAGACGTAGTCACCGGTACGTTTAAATTTAAGCAATTACTATTTTAAAATCTTAAACATATACTTTCTCTTTGTCTTGATGATTTATGCTATGTGAATAACTACGAACCTTGTTAGGGGAAATATTAATTAACCAAACCCCAGCATACGTTCTATTCGATAGTGGTGCTAGCCACTCATTCGTTGCTAGGAGATTTGCCAAGAACCTAGGTATCCTACCAGAACGGCTAGAGATTCCATATCGCGTTCAAGCCGCCGGGGATCAAGTGTTAGTATCTCATTATCAGTACAAGGATTGCCCGTTGGAGATTAATGAGCTTGAGTTCTCCGCCACTCTGATTCCGATCCAGATGCAAGATTTCGACATTATTCTGGGCATAGATTTTATGGCGAAATACAGTGCTAACATCGACTGCCGCCAGAGACAGGTCAGTATGCAGACACTAGACAAGAAAGAGACCATCTTCCAGGGGGATGTCAAATTGAAGAAGTCCTCCAGGAAAATCTATATTACCGCAGCACAGGCTTCTCGGGCGTTAAAGAAAGGAGCCGAGGGTTTTCTTGTGTATGCTCTAAATGCCAGTGCTGAGACGCCATCGATTGAGGATATTCCAGTGGTACGAGATTTTAAGGATGTTTTTTCCCGACGAGTTACCAGGTTTGCCACCGAGCAGAGAGGTGGAGTTCGAGATCGATCTCGTACTTGGAGCCGAGCCGATCTCGAAGGCACCATATAGGATGGCACCAGCAGAGTTAAAAGAACTTAAGGAGCAGTTGCAGGAGCTACTGGACAGAAAATTTATTAGGCCTAGTGTTTCGCCCTGGGGAGCACCAGTATTGTTCGTGAAGAAAAAAGACGGTACTATGAGACTATGTATCGATTATCGTGAGCTGAACAAGATCACAATAAAGAATAAATACCCACTACCAAGGATCGACGACCTATTTGATCAATTGAAGGTAATGTCCTTAATAAATTATTGTGAATTCGGTTACTTGGTATATCAACTGGTGTACAACGAAAATTGCGTGCAGGGTGCCAGGGTATTCTCGAAGATTGACCTGCGATCAGGCTACCATCAGCTAAAGATTAAGGCAGAAGACATAGCAAAGACTGCGTTCCGCACTCGATATGGGCACTACGAGTTTCTTGTAATGCCCTTTGGACTAATGAATGCACATGCGGCTTTCATGGATCTGATGAACACAGTATTCAGGGAGCAGTTGGACCATTTTGTGGTGGTGTTCATCGACGACATCTTGGTGTACTCGCCTAATGAGGAGACTCATGCTGAACACTTGCAGGAGGTATTGGGGACTCTCAGAAAGAAGAAGTTGTATGCTAAGTTCAGTAAGTGCGAATTCTGGTTGAAGAGTGTGACCTTTTTGGGTCACGTAATCTCTGAAGAAGGTATTTCGGTTGACCCAAAGAAGATAGAGGCGATCACAGAATGGCCACGGCCTACTAACGTCACTGAGGTACGCAACTTTCTTGGCCTTGCCGGTTATTATCGCAAGTTTGTGGAGGGATTTTCGAGGATTGCAGCACCACTGAGTCGACTGACTCAGAAAAAGACTAAGTTTGTATGGACCTCTGAGTGTGAGAAAAGCTTTGCAGAGTTGAAGCAGAAATTGACGACTGCACCAGTGTTGGCGCAACCCTCCGGTACTGAAGGATTTGTCATCTACAGCAACGCCTCGAAGAATGGGCTAGGTATATGTATATAAAATTTTAAATTACCCTCATGTACATATTAACTTTAGCCTAACACTTTCATCGCAGGATGCGTGTTAATGCAAGGAGGTAGGGTTATCGCATACGCATCGAGACAGTTGAAGCAATATGAGCAAAATTACCCGACCCATGATCTGGAGTTAGCAGCGGTGGTGTTTGCGCTAAAGATTTGGCGTCATTACTTATATGGTGTGAAGTGCGAGGTCTTTACCGATCATAAGAGCTTGAAATATTTGTTCACACAGAAAGAATTGAATATGCGTCAGAGGAGATGGCTTGAGCTACTGAAGGACTACGACCTAACAATTAATTATCATCCGGGGAAGGCAAACCGAGTTGCTGATGCCTTGAGTAGAAAGTCTAATCACGCCAGACAGACACCACTGGAGAAAGAGATGGCAGAGTTTGATCTCGACATTGTTGATTCCACTGCTAACGTCCTAGCGGCCTTAGTCATTACACCATCTCTGGTTGAGCGAATCAAAGAGGCGCAAAAGGAGGATGTGACGCTTAGAGATGTCCGAGATAGGATGTTGACCAATCTAATTGAGGGCTTCCAAATACATGACGATGGCAGTATTTGGTACCAAGGAAGGTTGTGCGTGCCTGATGATGTGGAGCTAAGGAGGGAATTGCTGAAGGAGGCACACAATTCGAAGTTGTCGATACACCCCGGTGCTACGAAGATGTATAATGATCTAAAGAAACACTACTGGTGGAGTGGGATGAAAAGACACATTGCTGAGTTCATTGAGAGATGCCTCGTTTGTCAGCAGGTTAAGGCAGAGCATCAGAGGCCGGGAGGTTTGATGTTACCATTAGAGATACCGGAGTGGAAGTGGGAGCATGTGACGATGGACTTTGTAGCAGGACTTCCAAAAACAAGAAACGGTAACGACATGATCTGGGTGATTGTTGATCGATTGACGAAGACTGCTCACTTCCTACCCGTGCCTAGTGATGTGACCGTGGAAAGACTGGTGACGTTATATATTGATGATGTTGTTAGCCTACACGGAGTCCCAGTCAGTATCGTCTCAGACCGTGATTCGAAGTTCACCTCTCGCTTTTGGTCAGCTTGTCAAAAAAGGTTAGGGACGGAGCTACGACTGAGTACCGCTTTCCATCCACAGACAGACGCGCAGTCTGAGAGGACCATTCAGACCTTAGAGGACATGTTGAGAGCGTGCGCATTGGACTTCAAGGGAAACTGGGACGGTATGATCAAGCTCATTGAATTCTCTTACAACAACAGTCATCACAGTGCCACCGGCATGGCACCCTTTGAGGCGCTATATGGACGTTAGTGCAGGTCCCCTGTTCATTGGGATGAGGTCGGTGAGCGTGTTATTACCGGCCCTGAGTTGGTTGAGCAGACTAGAGAGAAAGTAAAGTTGATACGAGATAGACTAAAGGTTGCTCAAGACAGAAGCAAGAGTTGGACCGATTCGAAACGACGTCCACTCGAATTTGACGTGGGCGAGAAGGTTTACTTGAGAGTGTCACCTACGAAGGGGGTTTCACGATTCGGTATAAAGGGTAAACTGAAGCCCCGCTACATCGGTCCTTATGAGGTACTCGAGAGGGTTGGTACGTTGGCCTACCGATTAGCATTACCCCCTGCCTTTTTGGCTCAGGTTCACAGCACATTTCACGTTTCTCAGTTGAGGAAATATGTTCCGGACCCAAGTCATGTTCTAGACGCGCCACCGTTAAGGATCCGACCGGACATTACATATGAGGAGACTCCTATCAGAATAGTGGATCGCAAGGACCAAGTGTTGAGGCACCGAGTCATCCCTTATGTCAAAGTGCAGTGGACCAATCACACCGAGCGTGAGGCGACTTGGGAGCTTGAGGAGCAAATGAGAGAGAGATATCCACAGCTTTTCGAATAAGGTACGTCAAGTTTCGAGGACGAAACTTCTTGTAAGGTGGGTAGGATGTTATGGCCGAAAAATATATAGCAGATATATATACATAAATGTTACCAAATAAGATAAAAAAATAATAATGATAATAATGAAAAGGTGATGATGATAATAAAGATAATTATATACTTATAGTGTTAGAATCACATTAGGAAACCTAAACCAAAACCAAATGGGAAAACCAAATAAATCTACCCTAACCCCTCACCATATATACACGCTTATACGCATAGCCACACACACACACACACACACACACACACACACACAAAACGCACGGCATAGGTAAAAGAGAGAGAGAGAGAGAAGAGAGAAAAGAGAGAAGAAGAAGGGAGGCGAGGCTCCGAACCCAAGTGTTACTCCGTCGGATTTGTTGTGTTATCGTCAATTGAGGTAGGTGCCTCTTCCCCCCTCAAATGGATACGATCCTTGCAATGCTTAGATGATATTTTATGTGATTCTTTGTTTTTATTATTTTATTTGTTTAAAATATTGATTTGTATTTGTTAATCTTTGGAAAAGCATGAGGTAATTGTCTATTTTGATGTTGTATACTTGTATGGATATGATGTTGGTGGTATGATTGAATTAGAGCAAGAATACTCTTGAATTAACTCAAAAGATTAGGGATTTACATAGTTAGAAATGTTTAAAATTTCGTTTTGGCCTTAGAACAATTTCATATAGCCTAGAAATAGAGAAAAAATCGAATCGGGGAACGAAAACGCCGCCGGGAGGGTGGCGCGTGGGCCTCACGCGCCGCCGGAAGCGGCCGAGAGTGGGTCTCACGTGCCGGACGTGTGTTACACGCGCCGGCTGAGGAAAACAAAAAAAGAGAGGTGGCGGATCGGGCTGGCCGCAGCGCAGCGGGCCGGGCAGTGTCTTAACGGGCCGCGGCTGCAGGACCAGGCCCAATTGCATATATTAAAAAAAAAGGGCGGCCCGCTAACGGGCCGGGCCGGATGACCAGCGGACCGGACCCGAAGGCAGGCCGGCCCAATTATCTAATATAAAAAAGAGGGGGATAGCGGAACGGGCCGGGGACCGCGGGCCAGGCCAGCAGCGATGGCGGGCCGGGTCTGACCCGGCCTGTAAAAAATAAATTCTGTTTAATTTAATAAATTGATTTCTGGAAATTAGAAAATAATAAATAAATCATTTTAAATATTAGAAAAATATAATTAAATATCAGAAAATTCCAAATAAATTCCAAAAAATATAAAAGGTTAAGATTAAATTATTTTCACTTAGTTTCTGAATTTTGACAAATGTAAGTAATTAAAAATAATTAATAATAAATAGAATTAAATAAGGGAAAATTAGTAGAAAATTCTAGAAATTAGTACAAGCTAAGGAAAAATAAAAGTAATGCTAAATAACCACTTTCCAATATTCGTAAATTTTATGAAGCCAAATATTGAGTGCCGGAGATGGTGAGGATGGGCGTACGGGCCCCAGACGACTAGTGTTGAGTGCCGGAGTTGGTGAGGATGGGCGTACGGGCCCCAGGTGATTTTGTTGTTGCATTCATGGCACGTGCATTGCATTAGGAGTGGGCTGAGATGTACGGGTCTCAGACGCTCGAGTTGAGAGGACCATGGTGTACGGGCCATGAGTATGTGATTATGATGGATCATGGTGCACGGGCCATGGATACTTGGTTACGGTGGATCGTGGTGCACGGGCCACGGGCATCGGTTGGGGTGGATCGTGGTGTACGGGCCACGGGCATCCGCAAGGGTGGATTGTAGTGCACGGGCTACAGGCATCCAGTCAATCCCGGGATCATGCATTGCATATAGGTCTAGGGCATATTGCATGACATGATTCTTGTTGCGTGTGACACGTTAATTGAGCATGCATCACGTACTTGCGCATTTGTATGTGGAGTGCTTTACTTACCGTATTTACTTTATCTTATGCATGTTATCTTATATTTATGTGCTATGTGTTATATCATGTTTATGTGCTATGTGGCTATATCATTTCGGTATGTACGTTTGGTATTTGTTTGAGGCGGACATCTACTGGGTGATTTCTGTCACTCACCCCTACTTCCCAGGTGAGCCGGATGAGGACTACGAGCATATCTTCATTGAGGACGGGACGGACATAGCGGAGTGGGCTGGTTGAGAGCTGCGGCTAGGATATGAGGGGACGCTGCAGCTGTTTTGTTCTTATTTATATTTTGAGGATTTCCACACACTACTTTACTATTTTATTTCCAGAGTTTTATTTAGCAATGTATGACAGTTATTGAAGTTTAATATATGATATGTTTACGTTTCCGCGGAAAAAATTTTTACGTCATTTTGACAAGTAAGAGATTGATTCGACGCTTTGTATTCTCCTTAATGAGATACGGCGGGTGCACTATTCCCGATGTTTAGGGCTCGGGAGCGGGGCGCTACAGAAAGCCTCTACAAATATGAGATAATGTTGTTTTCTTTAGGTATGAAAAGTGTGATCCATAGAATCTGATGTTTTTTTTGGTTGCCTAAACAGAAAATGTGTCAGAAAACTGGGCGCTGATATTTCTCATTTTAGAATGTTCGTGTATAATTTATTAGTACTAGTTGTGGTCTGATAGATATAATGAATTTTATGAATTTTATGGTGATAAATAGATAATTTTTAAACATTTTAAAGTTACTTATTAATTAATAAAGATAATTAATATGTTGGATGAGGTATGAGTGTTCAAAACAGAAGGATCACCTCGCATTTTATTTTTTTCTAATTGATGAATAACTAATGGAGTATATTATACTTATTTGTTGACCGTTTTAAAATATATCTTTTGAATCTCTTATTATAAAGAAATTTTATAATACTTTCAAAGTAAATATGAGTTCGTACTCCTAATTAATCAAATCCATATATATATATATGGATTTCTTCTAATAATTAATCATTGTCATTCTTGTTGTTATATAGATCCTTATATAATGTCATCATATTTGGCCAGTATTTACTCCTTAATTATTGTTCCGCTAACATAAAATAACTCCCTATAATAACTAATCATCATCCCCATATGATTTTTTAATCTATATTATTTTGTTGTGTCGCTAGTTAGTCTTAGTTATTAGCAACATAAAAAACCCATATGATATTATTTGTTTCATAAGAAATTTGGATTTTTTTTTTATATTTAGTATCCCTCCATGAGAATTAGCTAGAAATCTATGCAAGTTTTGTTATTTCTGTTTTTGTCATTTCCCTTGGTTGCATTGGACGGCTCCAATGCAATCATCTGTTCTTTTTTATAAGAATTAATGGAATCGCGATCTTTTATAGACCTTACGCAAATACGGAAGTTTAATATAACGAAAACGCTTTTTTACTTGCGATATTTCTCAAGCATAGATATTTTATGGAAACGCAAGTCTAATATAGTGATATGCTGAATTGTTATTTTCACTATTTGAAATTGGTATTGAGGAGAGATCAACAATTAAGTAGATTTAGGGCTGTTGAACGAACCGAATAGTTAGTAAACTGTTTGGTTTTGGTTTGTATTTGTTTGGTAATTATTTGTTAATGAGCCGAATTCGAACAGTATTCGGGTTCGTTTACTTAAACGAGCCAAACTGTTCGCGAACTATTCGACTTGTTTAAACAGTTATAAGGTTATCGAGACGAACTGGAACCAATTTTAAAGTTCGTTTAGCTAAACAAACCGAGCCAAACAGTTCGTTTAGCTAAACGAATTCGAATTTAAAAACCTAATATTTAGTTTGGCTCAGTTCGTTAACACTGCTAAATAGACTCCCTTCACCCAAGGGAAAAAAAAAAGAGTAGACCGTCAATTATTTACACACACATATAAGTGTATTCCGACAATTTTATGATTTTCTCATACATCTGAAGTGAAATGAATTAAATTAAATTAGAATTGAACTATACATATAAATGAGAAGCTACATACATGTACACACATAGTTACACCCACCCACCCACACGCACGCATATATATATATATATATATATATATATATATATATATATATATATATATATATCTGTGTGTGTATGTATATATTCTGGCAATCTTATGGATCTGCAGTGTAATGAATTAAATTAGCACTTATGAAATTTAACTTGTGGATACTGTTGGAGAATTTAAGGTTTGGGCTTTGGCCCATCGTTGGAGGTTGAAGATTTGGGCTTTGGCCCGTTCATGAGTGTTGCTAAACTTGATTGAGCAACGTACTTTGAGCTTAATGAGTTTCCGATAATGAAATCGAAAACTAATGAATCCTTAATTATCTACGTAACGAGTAGTTATTGTTAGGATGTGAACTCACTCAATTTTGAGATTATGTGAATGTGAAATTAATGCTCAAAGTGGATGGAAAATGTTGTGGATGGGTGACGTGTCACCCTTATGGAGGAATATCACGTTGGATGTGTCCGTGTGGTGTAAAAGAGCTTCTGACGGACATCGATCGATGACATCGATCGATCGATGTCACTTCGATCGATCGATGTCATCGATCGAAGTTGATCAGAGAGCTTCGATGTTTCTGTCTCACATCAGTCGATCACTTCGATCGATCGATGTTGACTTCGATCGATCGATGTATCGATCGAAGTTGGACAGAAAGGTGAGGAACGATTCTGACGTACATCGATCGATACATCGATCGATCGATGTATACATCGATCGATCGATGTGATCGATCGATGTCGAACAGCGTGCAGAATCTCTTCAGTTTGAGTGGTTATGTTTCAAATCTGAAACTAACACTATCCTCCTGTTTAAATAAGATCAACTTGTTTTGATCTAACGGTGGTGGGGAGGCAGCTTTGATCTAACGGCCGAGATTTAAACTGTCTTAACCGCTTAACCGAATATGGTTCCATCTAACGATCCAGGTTTAAACCTGATAATCTATCTTCGATCCAAAGGCTGAGATTAAACCTTTCTAATCTAGATAGGAGGTTTTAATCTAACGGTCTAAATCAAACTTCGATTTTGATCCAACGGTCACGGTACCTTGTCCTCCAACCGACTCCCCTATATAAAGAGTGCTAAGGGTGCAATCATTGACACCCTTAAGCTCTTAGCATTTCAACGCATTCTGCATTCATAGCACGTGAGTCTTGCATACTGTCCGGGAGAAGTCAGGACACCTCTAGCGTTCGAAGGAGTTCAAGTTCAGCAGTGCCGCTCAACTGAACAGGTACCCCGTTGTATCCTGGGAGACGATTGCTCACACCAGTTGGGCACAGTATACCGGAGCAATACGTCTTAAGGACAGAGTCTTCGACTCGCCCCGGGTTTTGATTTATTTTATTGTTTCATATGCACACGTTGTACGACTGCGTCTGCTTCCCCCCACAAGTTCTGAGGTAAACCCGAACTTATCAACATAGCATTCATCATCTCTTTTAGAGTACGGTTTTTTGCGTCAGCAATACCATTTGATTGAGGTGAATATGGCGCAGTCGTTTGATGAATAATGCCATGTTCTGAACAAAATTCATGAAACGGTGTATCATATTCGCCACCTCTATCACTACGAATTGCTTTAATTCGTTTGCTAAGTTGATTCTCAACTTCATTTTTATAATCCTTGAAAGCATCAAGGGCCTCATCCTTGCTGCTTAGCAAATATACATAACAGTATCGTGTGCAATCGTCGATAAAAGTTACAAAATACTTGAAAGTGTGGGGGTGTCTGGCGAAGGTTGCTGTACCTAAACCAAGACTAGTTAAAATTGGGCCTAAAACAATTGATGGCATATTCATTGGTTATGCAACAAACAGTAGTGCATATCGTTCTTATGTGCACAAATCAGACGTTCCTGAGATACATGAAAATGTTTGTCATGGAATCGAGGAACGCAGTATTCTTTGAAATATCTTTCCAAAGAAAGACAAGAAAGTGAAGAAGAAGCTAGCTCAAGTAAGCGAGTGCGTGAGACGACTCCTCAAGATACTGAGGAATACGTCCAAAGCAACGAGCCAAAATACCGACATCTTTTGGACCAGATTTTCTAACCTATATGGTAGAAAATGAGCCAAGGAATTTTTTCGAGGCTATGTCAACTCCAGAAGCTCCATTCTGGAAAGAGGCAATTGACAGTGAAATAGACTCGATTCTTCAAAACCACACTTGGGAGTTGGTTGATCTTCCACCTGGAAGTAAACCACTTGGGTTGTAAGTGGGTTTTTTAAGAAGAAACTTAAAGAGGATGGGTCTATTGGGAAGTATAAAGCAAGATTAGTAGCCAAGGGCTATAGACAGAAAGAAGGCTTTGACTTCTTTGACACCTACTCACCAGTGACTAGGATCACTTCTATAAGGATGCTAGTAGCCATTGCTGCAGTCTATGATTTGGAAATCTATCAAATGGATGTAAAGACTGCCTTTCTGAATGGTGAGTTAGAAGAAGAGATTTATATGGAACAACCCGAGGGGTTTATCGTTCCAGGACAAGAAAGGAAAGTTTGTAGACTTGTTAAGTCCTTGTACGGACTTAAACAAGCACCCAAGCAATGGCATTAAAGTTTGATCAAGTAATGATGTCAAATGACTTCAAGATCAATGAATGCGATAAGTGTGTGTACATTAAGAGCACACAGAATGCATTTGTGATAGTATGTCTCTATGTAGACGACATGCTTATCATGGGAAGTACTCGTGACGTCATCTTAAGTACGAAGAAGATGTTAACACGAAACTTTGATATGAAGGACATGGGAGTTGCCAATGTCATTCTAGGAATTAAGATTTCTAGGGTGACTGAGGGACTCGTACTGTCACAAACTCACTATATTGAATCAGTTCTGAAACGGTTCAATATGGATGATGTGAAACCGGTAAAGACCCCACTCGACTTAAGTATGCACTTAAGGAAAAATCGAGGCGAAACCGGTAGCTCAACTAAAATACTCTCAGGTGATCGGGAGTCTGTGTACATAACGAATTGTACAAGACCAGACTTAGCGTGTTCGGTAAACAAGTTGAGCAGGTTTACCAGTAATCCAAGTGATGATCATTGGAAAGCTCTTAACAGAGTAATGAGGTATTTGAAATACACAATGAATCTTAGATTACATTACACGAGATATCCAGCGGTGTGTGTGGAAGGATACTGCGATGCAAATTGGATATCAGATAGTTAAGGACTCGAAGTCCACTAGTGGGTACGTGTTCACTATTGGTGGTGCTGCTGTGTCGTGGAAATCCACGAAAACAAACCTGTATAGCTCGGTCCACTATGGAAGCTGAGTTCATAGCGTTTGGACAAAGCTGGGGAAGAGGCTGAGTGGCTTCGGAATTTTCTGGAAGATATTCCGTGGTTGGCCTAAGCCGATTAGCTCCTATTAGCATACACTGTGATAGTCAGTCAGCTATAGGAGTGGCCGCAAAGCAGCATTTACAATGGTAAGTCACGACACAATACGTCGAAGACATAACATCATTAAACAGTTGATCTCTAATGGCGTGATTTCCATTGATTATGTGAAATCAATGGAGAATCTTGCGGATCCGCTTACAAAAGGCTTGCCTAGAGATCAGATGTCAAGATTGACAAACGGAATGGGATTGAAGCCCATAATGCCTGAATCTTTGTAATGGTAACCCAACCTTGTTGACTGGAGATCCCAGAATCTTGGTTCAATGGGACAACTAAGTTATGAAGGTTCAGTTAGCACTTACTCATTCCGTCTGATAAAAGTGCGTCTGCAGAGAATTTAGGGTAAGCTAAGGCTTTTAATGATGTCCTATATCTTGATACGTCAAGTGCGTAGTATGGCAGAATACTCTTGATAGGAATCACCTTATGTAAGTGTGAAGTAGGGGCCGCTTCTATGAGAAAGTCTAGGTGGCAAAGATTTCTCTAAAACACTTTCTGAAACCAGGTTGTTCAAGGCCAAAACGAACACAACCATGAGAACCAAAAGGTGTGTTAAAGGAAATATTGTGTGAGTATCATTTGTCTTGGTTCACAACAAGGCTGACTAGTTCAAGACATCAAGTCACTATTTAGCCGAGTGGATCGATGATACATCACTAGAAAGGTTCAAGCCAGGAAGCTACCTCTTCTGATGCAATATTTTCTTGTCTGACTTCTCCTCAGAGTCTGCATATGCGTCTGCATTAATTTACATTCATGTGGGGGATTGTTGGAGAATTTAAGGTTTGGGCTTTGGCCCATCGTTGGAGGTTTGAAGATTTGGCTTGGCCCGTTCATGAGTGTTGCTAAACTTGATTGAGCAACGTACTTTGAGCTTAATGAGTTTCCGATAATGAAATCGAAAACTAATGAATCCTTAATTACTACGTAACGAGTAGTTATTGTTAGGATGTGAACTCACTCAATTTTGAGATTATGTGAATGTGAAATTAATGCTCAAAGTGGATGGAAAATGTTGTGGATGGGTGACGTGTCACCCTTATGGAGGAATATCACGTTGGATGTGTCCGTGTGGTGTAAAAGAGATTCTGACGGATATCGATCGATGACATCGATCGATCGATGTCACTTCGATCGATCGATGTCATCGATCGAAGTTGATCAGAGAGCTTCGATGTTTCTGTCTCACATCAGTCGATCACTTCGATCGATCGATGTTGACTTCGATCGATCGATGTATCGATCGAAGTTGGACAGAAAGGTGAGGAACGATTCTGACGTACATCGATCGATACATCGATCGATCGATGTATACATCGATCGATCGATGTGATCGATCGATGTCGAACAGCGTGCAGAATCTCTTCAGTTTGAGTGGTTATGTTTCAAATCTGAAACTAACACTATCCTCCTGTTTAAATAAGATCAACTTGTTTTGATCTAACGGTGATGGGGAGGCAGCTTTGATCTAACGGCCGAGATTTAAACTGTCTTAACCGCTTAACCGAATATGGTTTCCATCTAACGATCCAGGTTTAAACCTGATAATCTATCTTCGATCCAAAGGCTGAGATTAAACCTTCCTAATCTAGATAGGAGGTTTTAATCTAACGGTCTAAATCAAACTTCGGTTTTGATCCAACGGTCACGGTACCTTGTCCTCCAACCGACTCCCCTATATAAAGAGTGCTAAGGGTGCAATCATTGACACACCTTAAGCTATTAGCATTTCAACGCATTCTGCATTCATAGCACGTGAGTCTTGCATACTGTCCGGGAGAAGTCAGGACACTCTAGCGTTCGAAGGAGTTCAAGTTCAGCAGTGCCGCTCAACTGAACAGGTACCCGTTGTATCCTGGGAGACGATTGCTCACACCGGTTAGGCACAGTATACCGGAGCAATACGTCTTAAGGACAGAGTCTTCGACTCGCCCCGGGTTTGATTTATTTTATTGTTTCATATGCACACGTTGTACGACTGCGTCTTGGTACAGGATTGATTGTCTCCAACAGATACTTAATGTAAAGTCGGATCACATTCATTCACGTTCGCTCGAAAAAAATGTTAGATCCCATAAGAAAAGAGTTGAATCCGTTTACCAAATGATACATGACGGGAAGATAGTAAGACTGAAAAAGATGAGCCTACCTTCCTACAAGAGGCGTGTGAAGACGTGTGGTTATATGAGGTCGGATCACGTTCATTCACATGTGAGCATATTCCATTCCATGATAAAAACGGGATAGGATCACCTCACCGCAAGGGGATGCAGTGACGCATGACCCCGCGACACGTGGTAGCAAGGGAACGTGGTGAAGCTAGATGAGGGTGACCCTCATCTAGCTTCACCACTCCCTTGCTGCCAACCCTCATCTAGCTTCACCACTCCCTTGCTGCCACGTGTTGCATGGTCACAAAAGGAATGAGAAGAGTTGGGGTGAAGAGATCTCAACCCGATAAAAACACCTTATTTATGTTTTTAATTTTTCCCACCCTGAAGTCATTGTCAAAGGGCGTCAAATCATCATCTCTGGCAATGTACAAGAGCCTTGTCGTCTAGTCAGTGCCGATTAGTCTTATGAAATATACTTTGAGAGTTATGCATTTAGTTTAAATGGCTGTCAAATGCTTTCTCGAAATTATATACATACAGAAAGCAACATCAATTCTAATATCTCAAGTCACTCCTATCTATGGGTGTTAACGAACCGAGCCGAACCGAATACTAAGTTTTTAAATTTGGATTCGTTTAGCTAAATGAATTGTTTGGCTCAGCTCGTTTAGCTAAGCGAACTTTAAAATTGATTCAAATTCGGCTCGATAACCTTATAACGGTATAAACGAGCCAAACAGTTCGCTAACAGTTCGGCTTGTTTAACTAAATGAACTCAAATACCTGTTCGAATTTGGCTCGTTAACAAATAATTACCAAACGAATACAAACCAAACACGAACCAAACTCGAACAATTCACGAACTGTTCGGTTCTTTCAACAACCCTAAAGAACATGTGTGGAAGATGCAAATCAGGAGCCCAACGACCTCCTAGATTGGGTGAGATCTTACACAGTGACCTATATAGGGTGTCCTCCCGCAAACTAGGCATTCGGCCTAGTAGCAGAGAAACACGCACACTGTGCGTATTCATGGAATTGAACTTTTGACTTTTTGAAACAAATCTCAATCTGACTACCAACTGAACTATACACTGGAGGCTAAGTTTGTGAATGTTGTTTAGAGTTTGAGATGTTTGAAGTTTGTGTATAACGTTTTGGAAGAAACATCCCTTCGAACATACCATAGAATTTCTCACTGTTAATGAATTACTATTTAGAACACGTTTCATCAAGTGAGTTCCATGTTTCCTAGTCTGATCTTTTTGTTGTATATATCTTTTGATTTGAGTAAGTTGAATAATCTCAAGACGAGTCTTGAAACAACTGGTAAAGTTGATGCTTTGTAATCTTGAGGTCATGGGTTCGAAACGCGGAAACAGCCACTTACACAAAGTACAGGGTAAGACTGTATACATCAGATCACGAAGCGATCCGACTCTTCCCCGAACCTTGCACAAATGCGAGAGTCTAGTGCAGTAAAAACATCTTTTTTTAGTTAGAATAATCTCACATTTATATAAAGAATTACAACCAGTATAAAATAACAGATTCTAGAGGGTTACAAGCATATTATAACAATAAATGAAGTGTAAAGTTTTGGTCCAGATGATCTATCTCTTTCTTTTTCCTTTTTTTTATTGTCTAGATGATAATTATAGCCTTGTGTTTTGTTTTATTTTATTTTTCTTTCCTTTTATGTTTATTTTTATGTGAAGACCATCATGTAATTTTTGCCTGAAGTCCCAAATTTATTCGTCCTAGATAAGCGGACAAGCTTCTTTGAGTCTGAAGGGTTCTCTTTATAGTAGAAGAGAACACAATTTTGTGATTGTTTTGACTTGGAGGTAGGTATGTAAATGAACCGAACTGTTCGGTATGTTTGGCTCGTTCGGCTCGAGCTCGGCTCACGTTCGGCTCGGTTAAAGGGTTAATGAACCGAACTTGAACCATTTTTTTCTGTTCGAACTCGGTAATGTCACCATTCGTTTAAGGTGTTCGGCTCGTTAATGTTGTTCGTGAGTTAAACGAACCGATCTTGAGCAATTAAATATGTTCGTTTAAATAAATGAACAAACTTGGCTCGTTCTCTAAGTTAAATGAACCGAGCTTGAACAACGCGATGCTCGATTCGTTCAGTTCGTTTACACCCCTGTTTGAAGGATTCTGAAAAATGATTGCTCAGGAAGATAGATTCGTGAATCTTTGAGTAAGAAGTTGACGGAAATTGCTGGAATATGCGGCTGGAATGCAAAAAAAAATTTATATTGGTGATTGAGTAAATCTCAATAGTTATTTAATCATCAATATAAAACATAACATAATAATTTGAGGCATACCTCTATTTTGCACATTTTCATAGTCACATCTCAATTACTTTTCATTTTATTAGTCCGTAAATGTCTAATTGTTACTCATGGTTCAATATAAAACTTTTCTTATTTCACTACCTAATATCGTGACACTTGAAATACTTACACGACACTTAATTTTTTATATGTGAGCCATTGCCACATTTATATTCGAAAACTTCATGACATATACTCTTAGAATATAACTCATTTGGTATTTAGATTGAAAAATTATTTCCAAAAATGTGTACTTTCGAACCAGGACATGCACAAAGTGGGAGAATATTGTCATCTGGGCATGAATGGCCAAAGGCCTGAATCCTCCCTAATTGGATGCAGGATTACAAGCCCAGTTGGATTCTGATAACACCTTACCAATCTAGAATACAGTTGAACTTTTGATTTGCATCCTCTACAAAGCTCTATAAAACTAAGATAATAGAAGTTGCTAAATCAGAGATTTGACATTTTGCTCTCAAATGACATATATATCAGTGCCCATGATTTTTTGAGCTATGAAATAATGGGGTTAGAATCCTCTCATAGCAAAACCGTCACCGCACTCGTCACCGCATGACATGTGACAACAGGGGGTTGGTAAGCTCTCATCTAGGCTTACAACCCCTCCTTGCTGCCACGTGTCGCGTGGTGGGGAGTGGGGTGAGGGAAAATGTGGTAAGGTGGTCACATCCCGAAATAATGCGTGTCGTTGTCCGATTAAAATCTCAGATTGGGCCATGAAGAAAGAGAAACTTGCTATCATGCTCTATTTCAAGGAAGTTTCCCCCTTTTTAAAGGCCCAAGACTAGGAGCTTCAATGCTCTTTACATTTGCTATAATTACTTAATCCAGTTAGTATTTTAATTTGTACGACTTATAGTGTACCTAATATATAAATCGTTGATGTCGAACATGGTTACGTCAAAAGACTAAAATAAACAAGATATTGGGACACGTCATTAACCATTATTTAACGCAAAATGACTCACTACATTGACTGCGTTTTTATATTATGAAGTAGCAGTTGATCGACACAGCTTGACGCAATTTTCATTATGAGTCATCGGAAAACAACCTCTGTGTGTTTCTAAGATATAGGTGTGATTGCGTACATCGGATCTCTTATACTCGCTATAGACAAAAGCTTCTAAGACAATAGATGGTATGTAACCCTTTTGAAAGGGTTACGATCTCCTAACTCATTCTGTCTCCTATTTTTTTTATCATTTTTAATAAGATTATTGTACGTGTATTTAGATCATCTTGAAATGTTGTATCTGGTATAATTTTATTAAACGAGATAGAAGATGAGACATAGTAGGGCTAGAAGATCTTTACTCCTTTCAAATGTATTTTCCCCCTATTTTTTTAATATATATTTTATACATGATAATACATGTCATCAGATAGTAAAAATGCATGGTATAATCATACATGAAAAATGGTAAAATATTTTACGTGTTAAATGCATTAAAAGAAATCACCACTACAAGGTGGAAAAAAAAAACCATTATAAAGTAAAAATAACTCTACACTCAGAAAATTTAAATCCATAACCATTGATCTTCGAGCATTTATTCTAACCACGTGTGCTAGGACTCATATAAACATATAATCTTTTAATTTTTTTTGTTAAAACGATGATCATTTCTAATTTGTCTTATTTAATTGTTCAATGCTATTATTACTATATTTTTAGTTACTTATTAACTAACATGAAAAAAATATACCAAATTATAAGTGCCGTTGAAAATGATAGGACAATCACGTATTCAAAGTTTTTTATTGAGCTGACATCTTGTTTCTATTTGCAATGGAGTTAATGA
>AP025064.1:6563576-6573588 GCA_036186865.1 Eustoma russellianum | reverse complement strand
TTCTTTGATTTCAGACTATAATGGAATAAAGAAAAATGACTCACTAAATTGGTTGCGCTTCTTATATTGTAAAGTAGCAGTTGATCGACATAATTTGATGCAATTTTCATTATGCGTCATTGGAAAACAACCTCTGTATGTTTTTCTAACGCATGGGTATGGTTGTGTACATCCGCTCCTCTCCTCTACCTCGTCATAGGCGGGAAGCCTCTAAAGTAATGGGGTAATGTTGTTGTTGTTAAGCTGACACCTCTGATAACATATTGTCATTTCATCGGTAAGTAATCTCTCTTAACTAAGATTCTCTCTTCAATATATAGTACTGAGTTTGCTATACATATCATATTAGAAAGACTAAAACCACTTAGATAACTCGAAGCTTTACTTTCAAATGATTTAATCGATTAGGCCATCAATTTTCTGCACTTTAGGGTTTTGACAATTTCATTCTCATTGATCAACTTTTCTTGTCACTTCCACTCCTAATGAAAACTTTAACCTCAAGGTTCCTTTTCATAATAATCTCGGATGAAACAACTAGTAATGTTGCTGTTTTGTGAACCTTGAAGTCACAGGTTTGAGCCGTAGAAACAGTATCTTGCACAAAGTGTAGGGTACGGCTGTGTACATCAGATCGCGAAGCAATTCAGCCCCTCTCTAGACCCTACACAAACGCGAAAACCTAGTGTACCGGGAATGCCTTTCGAACACTAATGTCTAGGTTGAATATATAGTTGGCTTTATCTTCAAGATTCTATAGATTTTTTGAAAATTTGTCAGTTTAGAAAACTATTAATAGCGCTAGCTTAAGCGTCCAAATGTCAGTCCAAACAACGAAATACTTACGGAAACTATTAGAATCTTTCTAAATGTGGGTTGGTAGTTAAGAAAGTTTTACACCTGAAGGACATTGGTCTAAAGGGTGTGTCTCGTACACTAGGCTCCTGCGTTTCCACATGGTCTGGAGGGGGTCAGATCGCAAACAGGGTCTGGAGAGGGGTTTAATCGCTTTGCGATCTGATGTACGCAGCCTTACTCCACACTTTGTACAAGAGGCTGTTTTCGCGCCTCGAACCCGTGATCTCAAAGTCACAAAACATCAATCTTACCAATTGCTCTAAGTTCCGCCCTTCTAAAGGACATTAGTCTAAGGTTGTTAATCTCCATTAAGGAAGTGTCTAAAACAATCAATCGAGGGATTATTGTTAGCCATGAGACCCTGCGATGTACGGGAAAAAATAAAATTACATTGTATATAGATTGTCAATTTTAATACGAAGACATTTATACATAAGTATTTGCTTAACAACATACGTAATAATCAAAGCATTTTGTCATATAAAATAAAACGTGATATGATATATAGAAGCTGAATAATTTAAATTCTCTATAATAACAACAATATATACCCAGTATATCCCAACAACAGAAAAAACTATTGCTAGAGTTTGGAGAATGTGAGAGACAGTCAAACAATAATTAAATGTTAGAAGTTTTTTACTTTTTTAATGGCCCGTGAGATCAGTATAAAAGCTGTTCTCTTTACTTTTAATATAGTAATGTAAGTTTTTTACATCATTTCATCCGTCTTACTTTTAGTTTATAAATAAATAAAAAAAAGTTGAAATTTTAAGCTGTTTAGGAATTAGAGTGATGTGATCCAATTACTTATTGCTCGTAAATAAGAAAAACATCTTTAAAGAATGAAAGTGAGCAATGATAAAATAAATGTTTATTAGAAAAGAAACGAAAATTAAGAAACTAGTAACTCTTGATTTATATAGCAAAAAAAAGTCCATTTCACTATATTATCCTACACGATAGCATCCTATTTAATAAGTTTAATTAAAATTCTCATAAAGACAAAAAATAAAATAAAAGCAACCATAAAAAAATATTGTATTCGATTTTTAAAGCTGTTTGGGTTCATTCGGCTGAAGCATATTGTTTTACGTCCTCTGCTAGAATCCTCTCACCGCAAGGGGATGCGGTGACGCGTGACTGCGCGACACGTGGCAGCAAGAGAGATGGTAAGGCTAGATGCAGGTGACTCTCATTTAGCCTCACCAGCCTCTCTAACTGCCACGTGTCGCGTGGTCAAAAAAGTGATGAGGAAAGTGTGGGTGAGGAGATCCCGACCCTCTGCTACCACTGTAGACCTCTGAAAAAATCGCCTTTTCAAACAGTCCTAATACTTAAAGTCGGACAATTTATTTAAATCGCCTACAAATAAAATCGAAAAGGGAAATGTAGGTGAGGTTAGGAAAGGCTAAGGCCATCTCCAACCATACACCAAAACACCTATTTGGTGCCAAAAATCACCTCCAACAATGCACCAAATGGTGCACCAAATAGGTGAAAATGAATAGTGTTGCACCAAATAGGTGCAACACTATTCATTGCACCAAATCATTATTCATCCGCCACATCATCATTTTAAGCATATTAATAAAATTTTAATTTCGTTAATTTCGTTATAATAATTTTAATTTTGTTAATTTCGTTATAAAAATTTTAATTTCGTTAATTTCGTTGTAATAAAAAATTATATAACAAAAAATTATTTATATGAATTAACGAATAATTATGTTAAATTTATATGAATGTTAAATTTGTGTTGAATTATTTATAATAATGAATTAAAAATAGAATGATAGAAGAATCTTTAAGGAATATTCTTATTTGGTGCTGGATTTGATATTTGTGGTTGGAGTACTTTTTACTGTTTATTGCACCAAATAGGTGATTTGGTGCAAAATTTGGTGTTTTGGGTTGGAGATGGTCTAAGGCAATCGAGCGTGATCTCCTGACCTCCCTGACTGGACGGCAACTAAGGACCTCCTGTCACGTGTCAGAAGAAGGGATGATGAGACTAGGTATGAGTGACCTCTATCCAACCTCATCACCTCTTACGTGATCGACGGTCACGAGAAAGGTGAGAGGGCTGGCGGTCAGGGATAAGGCAATGGAGGCGAAATTTCTGAATTAAAAAGTGAAAAGAAAGAGCAAAAGTGTCCGTGCTGAGTGATCACTTCTTTTTCCTTTTGGGTATGATTGCATGTGACCATCTGTCCTTGGATGCGACCCTCCAACTATAATTCATCCAATATTTAGATGGACAAAGGCCCGTAAACCTATGGCCTCCGTGTATAAATCAGTTGATATTTGGTTTAAGATCTGTTTTAAAATGTCAAGAGTTTGATTCTTGAAACACGCTCAATGTGGATGTTTTAATCTCAGACTAGCTTGCGAGAGAAAACCTTGTGTAGGTTACTGCGTAAGTACTTACTCAACCTAAAAGACCGTTGACCTCATGATTTGCATCCTCTACTAATACTTCTTAGGGCCAAAGCGGTGGGATCCCCTCAGGACCAGAGTATGATATTTTGCTCCAAGAAAAGCTTAATCTATGACCTTTAAACTCCACAGTTCCATTTTCATGAAGTTTCATAAAGAATACAAGATTATTCGACGAAAAAAATTAGGAAATTAATATTTATAAGATATCCCTTGTAAACAAGATTAACATCTATACCATATTTAATTGAAATATCTAGCTCAAACGGAGGTGAAACATTCACACAGCTGTCACAAAAACTAAATATAACACTTTAAATACAATATATCATTCGAATAAGAATTGAGTAGTAACATAATTCAGCCAACACTTGCACGGTTGCCACCTAACCATTCGCAATTTTCAGCCATCGATAAGTTTGAAACCTTAAATCTAATTTTTATTTTTATTTACTTGATTTCAATTATATGACTTAATAAAGTTTACAATAAAAAATATGTTATATATAATAAAAAATATTAAATATAATTCTTATTTAATATTTCAAATGAGTTTTTTGATATAAGCTTATTGATTTTTATATATAATAATATAATATCACTAGTTTATATAAAAATTATTTATTTTGTATAGTAAATAAGTCTATAAAAAAGTTGAGGTAAAATTATATTAAGTATGTGTTCCAATTATAATTATGAAAAATAAAACATAGACAACTATCAAAAGATGTTAACATAATAAACGTTTATATGTTTAAAATGTAAAGCTAAGTATCATTTTATCGTCTAATGGGCAACAGTGTACATGTCGGCCTTCTTTTCTCTTTTTTTTACGCATGCTGACAATGACATGAGTCAATATCCTTTAGCAAGAAAAATAAACAATTCATTTGTTACTTGGATTGAGATTTGCTCCAAGAGATTAATAGTTTGATTCCTGAGACACACAGTGTGGGTATTCTATTGTTGCTAGGAAGAAGGTCTAGTTTACAAGGGGACACCGTATGTGGATCACTGTGTAAGTTCTCACCCAACCTAGGAGGCCGCTGAGGTCCCGATTTGCATCCTCCACAATACTTCTTGGTACTGAGACAGTGAGGATGCCGCTGAACTCTTGATTTTTATCGTCCACAATGCTCATTGGGGATGAGACGGTGGTGACCCTCAGGGCTAGGGAATATCTTTTGCTCCAAAAATAAATAAGATTTCCTGTTTACACGTCATGTCAATGAAACCCTACCAGCTTACCTTTTTTTTTTTTGGTTAAAACTTTGATGAGGGAGTGGGTTCTTCCCCATCTGTACTAGAGGCCCCTTAGTCAGGTGGGATGTAAATCGAGGAATGTGCTCCACCGGCAGCCCTGCAAAGGGAGAGGACACACGAGACTCAGCCAGCCCAGAGGCAACCCTTGTAATATTTCAACAAGAATTGTCTCCACACGGACTCGAACTCGGGACGTCGGGGTTCTAGCCCCAATCACCTTTGTCACTTACCACTGGACTATGCCCCTGGGGGCACCTACCAGCCTAGCTTAATGTTAAGACGGGTTAAAATCAACCCCAAGAGTGTGGTCTAGTGGTTGTGACTAGTCCATCCTTAAGCATCCACCAGAGATTGATTCCTAGGATGTGTATGGAGTAACCTTAAATCTTGGAGCCAGTTATCCTGCCTTTTGAGGCATCCGTAAATTGGAGATCGAAGATTAGTCTGGATGTGGACATGACTCATCCAGGACACCTGGTGGTGAAAACCAAAAAAAAAACCTGGGTTAAAATCGAGATTTTATATTCCCATTTTTATACAATAAATCTTCGTTTGAAGAAAACATAACTCGCAAAGAAAAAGAATCACATATTTTCTTTCTTTTATTTTCTGAAGTGACTCTCAGAGTGTTTAATTTATCTTGTAAACTAGTCAAATCAACTTATTAGCGTTTTTAATAAATATAAACTGTTCAGCTATGGAAAAACAAAGTCGCTTTATAAACAAAATGTTAAGTTTTAAATTTGAAGTGGTCACAGGACATAACCCAACTGGTTCCGGACAAGGGTTTTCGAAAGGGAGGTCAGTGGTTCAATTCTTGCCAATGTCAAGAGAGCCCCTTCCCAGCAAGTGCATACTGTGCCAATGTCAAGAGAGCCCCTTCCCAGCACGTGCATACTGTGGGCAAGTGCATACTGTGCCAATGTCAAGAGAGCCCCTTCCCAGCACGTGCATACTGTGGGAGCTCCTTGGCCTGTAGGCTTGCCTGCAGTGCTGGGGTCTCCTTATGCAGACTACTCAAGTTCTTACTAGCGGGCCGTTGGATACTTGATTTACATTCCTACACTACCTTTAGAACTGAGTGTGGCAGGGACCTTACTGGTTGGGATTCAACATTTGTTTTAAATTTGAAGTGCCTGTTTCAATGTATATTTAGTTAGATACTGCCCCGGCCAGCTCATACCATTTTTGTGTATCTGAAAAGAAAATTATCTATAACCAGTTATGGGTGAGCAAATTTTTATTTTTTTTGAAATGCCTCTTTAAATCAAAGATGCATCCATATTGGCCATGGCCTTTTCTGATAAGATAAACATAAAAACCTCCGGAACGTAGCTCACATGTACTCAAATGGTATATTATATGTAAGGTTATTGATTCAAATTTTGGTAGCCGTAAACATAGAAATCTTAGGGACGTAATTTAACTGTCCTCAAATGGTAGATTTCATTTAAGGTTATTGATTCAAATCTTGATAGTTGAGTTATGTCGTCTTTTTTATATGTTAAAGTCGATATGGGCTCGGCATTGTGTAAGCACCAAATCTGAAGCGTTTTATTTAAAGATCCGCTGAATAACCTAATTTATATCCTCTACGAAATTTGTTATAGCTAAAACGATAAAATCTGAAGGGGTGTTTGGTTAGGGTTTCTTCATTAAGGGTATGGGTTTGGAGGGTCTTCAAACCCATACACGTAGTTTGGTTGTTAAAATATGAGTTTCGAATTGATATCTGAGTATTTGGTAATGGACATCGTTTTTTGATATACTAACCCTATTATCTTTCAATATTGGGGGAATATGGATATAAGCTTGACCACCCTCAACCCACTCCGGCTGTCCCCACCCACCCCTCAATGTCAAAGGCCCATGTCGGTCAATGCCGCCGGCCACCGCCCGCCCACCGCCGTTCAAATTTTTCCGGCCAATTCTCCGACTGTACATTTTCGGTACTCATTTCAATTCCTATACGTTCCAAACACCATCGATGTCAATCATACACATTCACACTTCAATATCAAGCAACTATGGCTTTACGTCCAAGCTCATATACTCTCAAACCTATGCGCTGTCATATACATTCTGATTATGATTTCGATAATTAAATGCGAATTAAACGCCCTCTTAAAAATTAGAGAATATGTACTTCTCCATCCAAGATACACACTTACCTTCCCACAGTATAAAAATCTTGAGTTGGGATCCTCTCATCGCAAGAGCCTCACCGTACTGTTCACCGCGCGACACGTGACAACAGAAGAGGGTGGTGAAACTAGATGAGTGTCACCTGCATCTAAACTCATCATCCCTCCCTGCTGCCATGTGTCGGGTGATGAACAGTGAGATGAGGAAAAATGGGACAGGAGATCCCATCGAAAAAATCTTTCCCCACAGTTAAAGCTACATCTCTGGTTCATGTTCTTCTTTTCTGACAAAAAAGAATAAAAAAAAATCAAGATTTATCCATATTTGCAATAAAATTTGTGTGTGTTTTCTGTTAGACAGCTATATATTTGCATCCATAATCAAATATCCTAATTAATAAATCTTCCCTTTGCCAACCATGAGAGATTTCACTTTTCTTCCTCCAAGTCTTCCTCTTCACAAACTAAAAAACCTTTTTGCAAAGAGCACCAGATTCTCATCTGTAACTCCGCGTTACACATAAATTTATTCTAAAATCTCCAGTTGAGAAATACATCTACATTTCTTGAGTTCATCATCCAGCCAACATTCTAAACAGGGTGTTTTGAGCTCCATTTTGTAATTTCTTCTTGTTTTTGGAAACATGGAGAAAGTATGAGGATGAAATCTTTGAGGGTGGTGGGGGTAGGATTGAGTGTAGTTTTTGGGTGTCTTCTACTAGCACTTGTAGCCGAGCTTTATTATTTGCTATGGTGGAAAAAGAAATTTGCAACAAACAGAGACCTTGAAGTGGGCTACAACATTTCTTCATCAACATCATCAAGAATCTTCTTTTGTTGCAAAAAGATTCAATCTTTTTCCAGATCTACACAAGCCCATGAACCTCAATCTCATCAATTTCAGCTAAACTCCGACCAATTTTGGAACAAGCCATTTGGGGAAGATACTGCAGAAGCAGAGCTTTTCCGGCTACAGAATTTCCCCGGCCCACCAAGATTTTTGTTTACAATTAAGGAAGAAACGAAAGAGGATTTGGAATCAGAAGATGCGAAATCTAGAGGGGAAAGAAGTCGAAAAGGATCAAGAAGTAAGAGTTTAAGTGAATTTTTTCACAATTTGGAGACTCCTTATTTGACTCCGGTGGCTTCCCCCCAGTATTTCACTCCTCCGTTAACTCCGGCGACGGCGAAATCTACGAATGGGTTCCATTCATTTGATTCTGCTAGTGAAGCTGAGTTTAATTTCTTGGTAAGGTCTTCTCCTTCGCCCAAATTTCAGTTCTTGAAAGATGCCGAGGAAAAACTTCATAGGAAACAATATAGTCAAGATGCTGAAATAAGAAGAAATCAAGAAGATGTCTTTAGCTTTGAAGCTACTTCAACAAGTTCAATGTTTGTGGAGGAAAATGATCGATTTCAAAGTGTATTTCACAATGTATTAAAAAACTCTTAGCAGAATCTGCTTAAGTAATGGCATTTCTGCGTTTATGTTTTTCTTGATCTTGTCTTTTTGGTAGAATTTGATTTGATGTTTCTTCATGAAGTGCAATCTGTAATTAAGAATCTTTTTCTTTGAGTTATGCCACTGTAGAAATAGAGGATGTTTACCAACAAGAAGTGAAAAACGACTGTAAATATGCAAAATATTTGATTCTAACGCTTGGTCTCGAGGTATTTTCTATTTTCAACCGATTCAATGGCACACTCTTTGAAGTATGATGGAATAAATTAAATGCGTTTCTTATATTATAAAATATCAGTTGATCGATACAGCTTGACGCAATTTTTATTGTGGTTCATCAAGAAACAACATCGGTATGTTTCTAACACATGAGTATCTTCTTCTATACCTTGTCATAAACAAAAGACTTTAAAACAATGTGGTAATGTTGTTGTTTGGTCATGAGGTTGTTGGTCTTAACCGGTGAATTGCTGAGCTATGAGGTGTTGGTCTTAACCGGTGAATTGCTGAGCTAAGTTATTGTTGGCTTTACTTTCTTTTATAAGTTCTTTTTATAACCATTTGACACCATGTTTAATGTCTTGGTTATGCAACAGTTAAAATTTTAGTTAATTTAAAGAAAAAATTGTACTTCATGGTAAATGCAATCCAATCTGGTTCTAGTTTTGTGTAAAAAATGTGAGAGGTGATATGAGGACGGCGGTGGGAAGGAGTGAGGACTTGTGTGTTGGTGTTTTTCTGGGTAGTTTTATGTATTTGATGTCTCGTGTCTCCTTCCTTCATATACACGAAATTTAAGATTGCATTCAATATTGCCGGCTCGAATATTGACATTTATAGTATAAGTTTTTGAGTTTTACCGTCATTTTTTTATATCAAAAGGTGTTTAAACTCAGACATCTTGCGGATATCAAGTCTTAAGACTTCCACCTAAAAAACCGTTGAATAATCTAATTTACATTTTTTTCATCCAAAGAATGTAAGATTTGGGATAGGACCTCATCGCTCTCTCATTCCTCACACTCCCTCCCCACGTCCCGCCACATATTCCAAATAATAAAAAAAAACCCGCCACGTGCCCCTGAATTGTAAAGAAAAAAATTAATCCCTCTACTTCAAATATAAACCTCATACCCATCCCTCTAACACCCTTTCTCTTCTCTCTGTTCTCGTTCCTCTTTTTTCCTCATTTCCCCTCTGCCCCCATGACGCCGCCCTTCCCCTTATCTCTTTTCTTCCATTCTCTTCTCCGGCATCCCCCTTCCCACATTTCCATTCTCTCTCTAAAACTAGTAAGTATTAGTAGTCGAAGTTTTTATAATAATCATTCAATTAAAAGTTACATGGTTTCTCTTTATTTTACATAAATTAACCTACTAAACATATAATAAGAATAATGGTCTATTATATTTGCTTTTCTTAAATTATATTCAAGTAAAGCTATGATAATATTTTTTAAGAATGATACAGTACACATAAACAAACACATACACAAACAATGAGTGTTCACTTTTTTCTGTTCATCTGAAAAAATATCTACACATACACGTTGTGAGTGTTATCAATTGTGTTAGAAATTTTCATTTAACATCTTGATGGCTTTTGATTTTATGTTTCTTTAGAAGTAATTCAGCAATGTAAAACGTTTATTTGCAAACAGGAAAAGAAGATTTCACAGTTATCGTTGTACAAGTGAACACACCCCATTGTTGCTCTTGTACCTATTTATGCGGAAATGGTTTCGGTGACGCAGGGAGGAGACGTGTTTACACACGGCCAATCACGGTCCGTCACGTGTCAAAACGTGGAAAGCAAAAATAAATAAATTAAAGGCCAGATTTCGACA